>JAZHYW010064630.1:0-19200 GCA_037355805.1 Ixodes ricinus | reverse complement strand
ACTTCCGTTCGGTTACGTGTTACTCAGCAGCAAACTTGCTACCGTTTATCCGCTATAACTACGCGATGAAGTTCGGTAACTCAGTGCGACAGTCAGCTTCACACGCAGGGGGCAACGCGGTTCAATGCTCTGGTGTCGGTGTACCATTTGTTTTTTGTCAAGCATATTTTGCAAGCAGCCTGCATTTTTTTTTGCAAGGGTCACTAGCACAGAAAAAATTTGTGTGGTTCGATACGTCGCTGCACAAAGGTGCGAGGAGCATATGAAAGTCGGGTGGCGTCCGTCTTCCGAGCTTCGCGTAATGTGGTTCTGCAGGAATTGCAGCCAGCCATTGATCCCGACCCGTTGATCTTTCGAAACTTGCAGCACGCTCTGGCCGCTTACAGATGCGGGACATGTGAGTCAACTCTTCCGCAACATCTTGGGAGTAATTTCTTTTCCGGGACTGACTCACGGGGAATTCACCCATGGCACTCGCGCACTCGCTAGCTTAATTGCCAGCAATTAAATGTACAAAACAACTCATCTTGAAGTGCACCAGAACAGCGAACGGAACAAACATAACTGCAAGGCGAATACCACGGCGAGCGAGACGTGTACGCGTACCGCTACTGGTTGCTACCGTGCGGAAAAAGAAAGAAAAAAACGCACGGTCGGGTGTAGCCACGTGACTTCCGCCACCTTACGCTATCCCTCTCCACTGCTCCGTTTCGGTTCGCTCTCGCGCAGTTGCGTTTTTGGCTTTATTGAAAAAATACGTGACTCTGTATGCGTAAATATTAGTTGGGTAGATATTCCGACGCCATGTTAGGTTGCATCGACAAAGAAGGAAAAAGTTTTTAGGGGTGTCAGTGTCCCTTTAAATGATTTTAATATAAAGAAAGCGACACTCCATTAACAAAAAATAAAAAAAAAATAAAAAAAGAATCTTCATTTTAACAATATCAAACTACTGGTTCTTCTCAGAAACAAAGCAAAGGACAAGAACAAAGACGACAAAAAAGAAACCCAAGTATATGCGTCACAAGGGAACAAGCAAAATGACCATATTTAAAAAAAGAGCACGAATATAATACAAGTTGTTGATCAAGCTTGCTCGCTTTAGCTAGGGTATCGCTTCTAACGACCTAGTCTCTTCTTCCTCCAAGTTGTTTTTGTTTCCAAAAGTGCCACTTCGTAAACTTGCGACCCAATTTTTTTTTAAATTTAAAATTGGCTTTAAATTGGTTGTGCGCTTCCCAGGCGGTATCAGCAGAGTGCATAATAATTTAATTGACTTATAGGTCCACACCCACTCCTAAATCCAACCCTGTCGACACCAGCAAAAACTCTCCTGCCGGGCCCGAAAGCGGCAGGGTGCCGCGTGGTCTACGAAGTCACTCGTTGCCGCCTTGGTTACATTCCTCCGCTACGCCTCTCACTCCACCTCCAAGGAATGGTGAAGTCTAAGGACGCAATCAGCAAACACGGGGAGCCGGAGAGGGCGTCATGATGCTAACTTGTTGAGAGCTGCCTACAGATGTTCCGCCAACGGCTGACTGGCGGTGATGTTAGACTGCTGTCAGCGAAGAGCAACCCCATTTTCTTTGTTGGACGCACTGAATTGCTTCCATCAGCTCAGGCATTTTTTCATATGCGGCGAAAAACGTACCTTTCTGGCCATTCAAATTGTGACTGGTGTACGCGGTGAAACTGGAGTCTCGTTTAAAGACGGTCGCGCTGACCTTCTTTCAACACCTTGGGGAACACAAGCGTTACGACCTGTCGGCGGGCGCATCCTCCCTGTATCGCAGCGACAGAAACTAAGCCAGACGTTAAATAAAGTTGGGTGCTTTCGTGCTACTACCAACATTGCTGCTTTGCGTATCGGGTGTCCGGTACTTTTGGATACCCTAGGTCGAGCTCTGGCTTCTTCTTGAAGTTTTCTGCGTTCTTTGTTGCCACTCGGCAGTTCACATGTAAACCATCATGGTTCCTGGTAGTTGCAGCGATAAACATAACAGTCCCGACGTCTTCTTCTTATGGGTCTCGCTTAATAATTCGAGGCAATCGGCGTTCAGGAAATTTCATAGTCGAATCCTGTTCTGCACTCCCAGCCGGGGCAAATTCATAACGCCCAGGGTGTTGTCTATACACCGAGGTGTTCTGGGCGTTCTTTATTAACAGCATGCAACGATGTTCCTCAAGCAAGGCGAAATTTTAGGGTAAGTTTGTGAAAAGGCCACCTAATCCGTGGTTGAAACGGTTTAGAAATTCATCCTATATTGTAGCTCAGAAGAAATACAAGGCGATGATGACAATGCCCAATGAACGGGCTTTAACTGGACAAAATCTCTGCGTGCGAAGTCATCCACATTCAGCATTACTAAAAAAGTTTCGCAACTCTTTCGCCTGAAATATGGTTGGGATGTACACCGCTGATCCGCCGCACCATCAACACCGGCGACCATGTGCCAATACACCAACACCCTCGGCGAGTATCCATGTCTGAAAGAAGGCGTTCAACAAAGTGATCAACATGCTTCGAAGAGCAGCTGGCACCCGTGGTCTGTTCGGTTGCGACTACCGTTCGGGTTGTGGAACGCACCGGCAACCTTTGAACGCCTCATGGACGAAACCTGAAGCCGTCTGAAATGGACCGCCAGCGTGAGTCTATCTCGAAAGACGCTGCGTCGCGCGCATAACAATATTGACATGCGTACATCAGCATCGTCTGGGGCTTGTTTTGAACGCCCTGTTAAAAAACTCGACTTCGTCTAAAGCCATCGAAGGCGTTTCTTCGAATACGGCGAAGTGACCTACCTTGGTCACCTGTCGTCCTTAAAATGGCATTCATTGAACCCGGCAAGCTGTCAGCACTTACTACCGTGCCTATACCCACCAACATAAGTGAACTAAAAACTTTCAAGGCTTCATCTTATTTCGCGGATTCGTCTTTAACTATTCTTTTACCAGCGCAACCTTGAACCGCCTCCAGAAGAAATGACACAAAATGGGAATATGGAACGAACGAAGCGGTCTCTTTGCGGATCTCAAGAAAACTCTCTCAAAACCTGCTGGCTCGTGCTGTTGGACGTCTTTCGTTCACTCGTATGCGGATGAGGTTACAAATTGCTGTTCTTGTTCAACGAGACAAAGTATGGTTGCGAACGTCCCGTCTCCTACATAGAAAACTAGAATAGACACAAAGTCGTGCCCTCTTCCGAACTGGAATTGCCTCGCGGTGGTGGAGGCTGTTGAAATGTTTGCCTTTACTTGTACGGCAAAACATTTACAGTGGTCACAAACAATTCGGCCTAAGTGACTCCTTTCAAAGGTGACATAAACGAACGCCCATTAATAATAACTTGGTCACTCTTGGTTGTAAATGCAATAATAACCAGTGCAGTTTATGTTTGTATAATAATGACAAACTCTATTCATGCTTTGTAAATAACTTTAAGTGGAAAATAAACTAATTTTCTTTGACTGTAATTTCAAAGATATTATTTATTTTGATTCAATGTTAAAATGTAATTCAATACATAGGAGAAACTAAAATAAGCATAAGAAAATGCATGGATCTACATAAAAGTCACATATTTAAACACCTTGCGAACGGTTTCTCGTTGTAACTCCACAGGACTAACAGACTTTCAATTTAATTTATTATACTTCAGGTGTACCAAACCTGAAGATCTAAAAAATAAAAAAGTCTGAATTTATTTAAAAATTTAAGACTTTAGACCGAAGGGCCTTAACAATTCGATGGGTCATTACCCTTTTTAAGGGCATTTAATTGAGGTTTTATCGTTGTCCTGCGTAACTTTCTTTTCTGTTTCTCAACGATCGTTTAATGCCTTTGACGAACGCTTTTACCGTGGGCCTCTCGATGACTTCACATGACACCAGGTACCGTGACTATGTCCGGAACGACATGTCCCAAAAACTTTTGTGAAAATATTGGCATCGACATGTGCATTCGTTATTCAATACTATATACTGCTTTTTTATCGGGATATATTAGACTTTTAAGCGAGAAATTAGTTTGGTAAATACCCGCCAACCGGTGGCTTGTTTTCAATGCTTCTTGCAGGCCATTTTATCTTTACTGAGTGAAAAAAGAGAAAACGAGTGTTCTTCTGAGCAACGAAAGACTACTGGGTTTGAAATCTTTCTTACAGAACTTGCGGCGACCTTCTTCTTGACTTTGAACGACCTCTCCTCTTCAGGCAACGGTTTTTGAATATATTGCTCTCGAGTGTCTCGAGTGTCTTCTTTTCTTCCCAGGTCTGTTCTTTTGATCATGGCCTCCAGACGTACTCCCTGCCCTCTTAAGCCTGGGGCAGTTGCTGCGTGAAAACGTTACTGGGCTGGGGTTCCGCAGCTCACTAGCTCTAACGCAAGAAACTGGTGACGGGTGGCGGTCACGAAAATAGCAGCACAACACAGTCGGATCTTCGCCCTGTCTCGAGCGTCGTCTGCTACCAGCGCGCAGGCGTGGCGCCTTGAAAACTATACGCTGATGCGCCGCGCCGACATGCCGGGGCGGTGAAACCTTGATCATTCGTTCACACCCTGCCTTTGGATATGTCGGCGAATAACCCTATTTTTTCTTATGTTTCCGTCACTTCCCGCGCCATTGTTTCTCTTAATGTCAGATAATATGCTAAACATAGCCTGTTCCTTGTCTTTTTCTTTTTCAATTTCCTTCTCTTTCTCGTTCTTTTTTAGCCGCGTGCTTATGTGTGAGAGCAGTGAAAATGAAGTGTAATACACCACAAAGTTGAGATTCAGTGCAGGGTGAAAGAGTTCTTTCCTTGAGTGTTTTGAAATTTATTTTTGTATGCGTCTGTTTCCTCGCGCTGTGAAGTGTTAGTATGAATAACCAACTCGCCCAAAGCTCCAAGTATCATTGACGGCGGGCTGAACAATCCGAAAAGTAAGACTCGACTGCAACGCTGGTTCTCAAAGACCATACCTGAGCCCACGTCGCGGGCAGGGCTGTGAAACTGGGCTTCATCCGGTAACGTTGATCGTGGGAACCTCCATCATTAGGTATTTGCACTTTCTTGTTATTTTTAACGGTAGTGTTACCGACAGTAGTTTCGAAGTCCGGTGGTGTGTTCTGATTTGTTTTCTATCGTAGACAATCTCCCCCGTCACGTCCATTCTATTTTAAAGTAGGTCCAAATGATATTTGCCGTCTACCACCTTTTCAAACGCCATTTATAATAATCTTATTTGCACATTCGGCAAAAACGACCGGACAATGACTGTAATTACTGGTGTTTCTCTCCGGTTGGAAGGGGATAATTTTAGGCCCCGTGGACCAGGCTACATTAAATGAATGAAAAGAAAATGTTTTTTTGAATTAAACGTTTCTGGGGCAGTTCTCTTTTGTTACAAACGCAGTGTTTTAAATCACCATTTTGTTTGTTTTTTTGAGGGGGAGCTTTCGCGTTTTGTTTTTTGATGGCTTACACCTAAGTAGGGCGGGCATAGCTGAATTGGCTATTCATTTTAAAGATTTTAGTATCCACTTGCGCGCGAAGCGCCCTTCAGACCTGAGTCCTGGTTGCGATGTTTACCCAAATGTTGGTGGAACCTGAGCGGGCGATTTCAAGCGATTTCCTCTTTCGGAGGGCACGTCTTTAGATTCTGTTTATTCTTTCTCGGGTGCAACACAACAGAAAGTGTGAGCATTAGCTCACCGACCTCGTCGGCAACGGTCATTTCGACGCGCCCACAAAAATAAACGTGAACGTTCGTCGGATTAAATTACTCACAAAATTTCACTCAACTTCCTTTTTTAATCACCCGCGTTTGTTTTGATAAAAAAATTTTAGGCTTACGAATTTCAAACTGTTTTTGCAGGTAATAACTTTTACACGAAAAAAAGGTTCCAAAATGTTTTATTACGCATATACAGCTCCAACCATGGTCGCTAACATGCAACGTGAATTCGTCATTTTAATTTCGGGATGTATGGAATTACCATAGGCGGTAAATCGAAAAACATTCGGGCTTTGGGGTCGGATCGGCTATTATTTAAAAACTGCATCTCGTTTGCCTTAATCATTTAAATTGCAGTATTAAATACATAAAAAATGAGCGAAAGTAACTGTTATAAACTTAAAGTAGGCGTTTAGAGATATGGTAATGGATTTTTCTCTTCCCTAACAAAAAAAAGAAAAAACTTTTTTGCTAATTCATAGAACACAGCATACTAACAAGAAACTCAGAACATTCTCCAGATATGGCTGAAAAGTCAGAAATATTTAATTATTCTTCCTATGTACTTTCTAAACACGATTAGTTAGTTCTCAAGAAGGGATTAGTTTTGCCGACTCATACAACAACTGGTGATGATTTGGTGCACAAAGGATGGTATGAATTTTCAGAGCAATTGCGCTGGTTTTCTTAACAAATGACTTTTATCAAGGCGCTGTAAAAGCAACTCCTTTTTGGATTATCGCTAGATGAATTAAAATTATAATGTCATAAATACTAGAGGTGGTCCAGAATTATATTTTATCGGCTTATAAAAAGCAAACACAACTTAAAATTATTTGACTTGTGAAGGTGATGCTTAAAAAACACGAATATGAAGATATTACGTAAACAGCAGGATTTGACAAAAATATATGTATAGCTAACATGCAAACTGCTTTGAAACAATCAGCAAATGAACGATATGAGTTCTATAAAAGCAAATTATGATCAACATGGGGTTCGAGACACTAAAAAAACAATTATCCTCCTAAGTAGCTAGATATTAATAAATAGAAAAAAGATGTTCCTAGCTATCTCATTCAGAAAAATCAAGGACAAAACAGTTCCAACAATAAGTACAGAAGCAAAATCCTCCGTGAACCAATTATTTGTAGAACAGGTACAAATACAAAGAAGCATTGCAGACTTTGTTGACGAACAAATTAAAAAGTACTGCCGAGCCGGTGTTTCAGATCCTACGTAAACGACTCCTCTCATTTTCTCAACTGCATTAATAGAAATCCAACCAGATTCTTTAGGGCAAATAGAACGTCGCTGGTGACAATGGGGTGTAGTGTCTCATGTCCTAATATACCGCATGATTAAGGTATCCAAGTAGTTCTGAATATTGTTATGACGAAAGCCTCACTGTTGAATAAAAGCGTCTTAAATATGTTTAGGCACTTAGCTTCAGAACCTGATAACCTAGCACATTTATGAAATGAGCACTATTTACAGGTACATGGCGCAGCAATGGGACTCGCGTTTTTCTCCGTCCTAATGCAAATATGCACATATAATGCCTTTAGAGAGTGGACCCATATCGCCCCACTACATAGACCCTTTTTTACTAAACGTTTCCCCTTCGATGGCCTGTTTGTAATTTTGGAATAATGGGGAAGATAAATCCCTTCGAATTTATTCATTTGTGCAAACAATTTCAATCCCACATATCAAATTTGCATATAAATACTCCGACTTGCAGAAACTAGAGATTCTAGATATTAAGATGAGACTTACAAAAAATGGTTTGAAAACGAGTTTGTCACGAAAACCCACAGAATAAACGTCATAATCTTATGTTTCCAAAAGATAAGGATTTTAATGTAAAAAGGCCAGAGGTATATGCAGAGAATTTTATTAACCGTGGATAGCCCATACCGTTAATAAATAATTCCAATATAAAAAAGTCGAGCGCTCTCTTGGAACGTGTGTTTTTTAGCAGAGCGACCGAAAAGAGATAACCATGAATTACAACTAATTTTACCTTGCCAGTCACAACTTCTAAATATAAACAATATTTTGAGACGAGACGCGATTGTTTTAAACATCGACACTGCTTTAAACGCTGTCATCTTCTCGACCGCCTGGTATAGAGTTAAGGAGACCACGTAATTTATTGAATTTTTTAGGAAGTCCGGAAACTCCATCGGACGTAGCTTGGTCCTCATGTGATGCCGTACCATGCAATAATAACCAATAAACTTTGTCTGTTGATATATTAGTGAATAATTTCCATTCGTAGCACACCAAATAACTTTATTTGTAAAATAAACGGTACCTTTGACTGTATATTCGTAAAATGTTATTTATTTCATTCAATGTAAAAAAATGCCTAATTCAATACATAGGAAAGACCAAAACAAGCATAAAAAACATGAAATTACACCAGAGTCAAATACGTAAATACGTTGCCGGACCAGTATGCTCGTCACTTGCTCGCACGGGACCAAAAACGGTCTTTCTGATTTTAATTTGATTATACTTCCGTGTGGCTTTCCAACCACAAGAGGTCGAAAACAAAAAGAATCTGAATTTGTTTATAAAGTCTAGTCACCTTAGAACCAGATCGGCCTCAACAGTTCGAAAGGGTCATTGCCGTCTTTTTTTATGAATATTTAACTGAGATCTTCTAATCGGTACAGCGCACACTGTTGTCTTCTTTTTCTCGCTTGATCGTTTGATGCGACAAAGCAAGCGCTTTGCGTCTCGGCCTCTCATTGGTTTCTCACACGACCGCAGCAGGCTGTTGGCTTCTGTCCAAACACTGGCCCCCAAAACTGCCTATGTGGATAGTAATGGCGTTAATAATATTGCACTTAATAATTTCAAATAATAATGACTGCTTTTTTATCGCAATATATTAGACTTTTAAGCGATAATTTGGTTACGGTTTTAGTATGCTTATACTACCCCCCGCTAACCGGTAAGCATTTTTCTAATTACTTCGTCTTTTTTGCTGCCGTTTTGGCAGTTGATTGAAAGAAAAGGAAAACAGAAGTGTTCTTTCACGGACTGACGAGCAGCCTGCGCAGAGCTTGAAACGTTTCTGTACGCAACAACTTTACCGGCGACCTTCTTCGATTCTGGTGACGTATGTCCTTAAGTGGACACACACAGTCATGATCATATATATATATATATATATATATATATATATATATATATACTATCTATATATGTGCCTATGCTGTCTATATATATATATATATATATATATATATATCTCTCTCTCTCTCTCTCTCTCTCTCTCTCTCTCTCTCTCTCTCTCTCTCTCTCTCTCTCTCTCTCTCTCTCTCTCTCTCTCTCTCTCGTGCGGCAACAAGGCTTTAAACACCAAGGGTAATTACTGCTTTGAATATTCTTACGCACGTTGCGCTTTCTTGTTTTCTATCTGGTAGAGTTCCACGTACATGGTCGTTGCCTTGTGACGTGCCCCTGTCCTTTTCGGAGATGGACACCGTGCACCTTCTTGGGAACATTAACGCATGTAAATCGATTAATACGACGCGAGCGAGTTTTTCAGCCAAAAACGAACATATGACACCAGGTGACTTGCCTACTTCACTCCAACTCAGATGTCCCAAAAGTAGTTTACCTAAAATGGACTAATTAATATTTATCTTGTTTATAATATTATAAAGCTGTATTGTTTTATTAGTATACAGCATCAAACTAGTAAGCCGGATATTTGTATTTTGTACATATTTTTCACATCGTAAGTATTGTTTTCAGACTTCTTCTTCTTCACCAGTCAATTTTATACTGATAGAAAGAAAACAAAGTTTCTTGGGTTTATTTTAACAGACTGAAGATGAACACTAGCAAGCCAGCGAAACCCTTTTTGCTTTTCTCAATCACCATGCAATAATTTCACAATCAAAAACAATTAGTGGTTTGATTTTCTCTACTCGTATAGTGGGTTTTTTCTCCCAGGTCGGTGCCTCACGTGGTCATGGCCTTGCGACGTACCCCAACCCTTATTGTAATGGACACCGTTACTTTCGTCGGAATATGCATCATTAAATCTATTCATACGACACAAGCAAACATATAGCAAATTATCAAATTATTATGACACCATATATAGGTCATATGCTAAATTCTATCTAGCTATCATCATCATGCTATTAGAAGCCGCACGTATTGGGTGGTTATTCAAATTTCTAGTTATGACGTTGCGCATCTTCATTCAACTCGGTGTTTATAATATTAGGACAATATAATTGTGCACTGAACAGTTGGTGCTTAGTTTAGGTTCAAAGACATCGAGAAAGCCGGTCGCGGCATTCTGAAAAGGGAATTATCAGCAGACGAGGTGCAGACTTGTCACTCAAACAGTGTATATGGTCATCCAGGTGAGGGGACAGTCTTCATTGGAAACGTTCTGTGAAGAGGTTAGTGCGGGACTTGCAGCAGATAGACAGATTTTAGTGGGCTTGCGGCCTGAATATCCATCGAGACGGAAGGTCAACGGGTCGGAAGATCCAATTGTTCACGTGACAGGCGAGACGAAATATCCATCGATACGAAATGTCCAACTGGGACGGAATGTCCAACAAGCCCGAATGCCCAACGAGGACGGTCAACCAGGCCTAAATGTCCACCGCGACTGAATATCCAACAGGTCTGAATGTCCACTGGGGACATCCAATGTGTTATGTTTATTTCATTCCTGTAATTTATCAGGCATGCCACAACCCAAATAAATAATGAAATAGCATGACCTTTTGTCAGTGCACATTTGTATGTCTATGTGAAACGGCTTGTTGGAATGCTCCAAATTATATTTAACAACGTAAATATCACATAACATATGTGATATCCGTGCACAAAACACAATTGGGAAAGTTTTTTTGATATTTAAGGAATGGAATGCGCTGCCTAGTAAATTCTTTGTGCCGCAAATCCGGAAGATTGTTTTTTAATGTTTGTTTGCGCTTAGTACAATACATATACGGGCGCCACAGGCTCAAAATAAATAAATAATAAAGATTAAAAATAGCAAAAGCAACCAAAGTCCACACCGAAGCGTGGCAGTCATATGCACCCCAGAAAGTATTTAAATAAGAAAAAAAAAGAAAACCTGCTGTAGACAGAAACTAAAAGGATGCGAGTAACAATGAGTCTACAACGCTGCGAAGCATCGTGAACTTTCAAATGGGGTTCAACACGGAGACTAAAAAACAAAAGCGACTGATCGCTCCGAAACCAAAAAGTAGGCGTACAACAAAGGGTCTTCGAAACTTTATATTCCAATGCATACATATCTCATATCACCCCCTTTCGGTTTTCGACCAAAGTTTACTTGGTATTCTAGCGACATCAAATCACTTGCCAGGTCAGAAAGTTCACTCTTGTTTTTGGTTCAGATACAACAATGGTACAACAACTCCTGAGTGGGTTCAAGCCCTAAACTGCAGACAAACAATCCGTCCACTCACCAAAAATGAGACGGACTGTCTAACAAGTCTGAATATCCAACGAGACGTAAGATCCGACCAGGCCGGAATGTCCACCTTGACTGAACATTCATTGAGACGGAATATCCAATTGAGACTGAGATGTCCAGCGGGTCCGAGTGTCCAACGAGACAAAAGATACAACCAGGCCTGAATGTTCAACGTGTCCTGAATATCCAACGAGGTCTAAATATCACTAGTGGATCTTTCGTCTTGTTGGATATTTTGACTCGTTGGATATTCAGGCTCTGAATCATTTTAGTGCTACCGCTCCCACTTTGCCGAGATCATTGTTTCTCGGGCGAAACTATTGAGATGGCAACCCTACACTATGAAGGAAAATTTGAAAATTGATCATGGGTACATTATGTGGAGCATTGTTTTGCATATTGTCTATTGCTGACTTAACGCCAACCACATGTCCCCAAACTAGCTTTACCTGAAATTAATTCTTTCTTTTTTTCTTTTTTTTAGTAATATAATAAGGTGTATCGCCTTTTCAGTTCTACTGTATCAAACGACGAAGCACGATATTCAGTTAGTAGATATATATCGCGTCGTAAGTATTTTTTCTGACTTTATTTTTCTTCATACGATCAATTGTATGCCTATCAAAGATAATGAAGATTATTGAGGTTTTTAAAGGGCTGAAGAAGGACCAGCCAGGTCTTGAAACGTTTCCTGCTTTATCCTCGATTGCCACATAATACATTAACCATTACCTGGTTTGATTAATATTACTCGCAAGTGCTTGTTTTCTCCCAGGTCAGTTTTTCGCGTAGTCATTGCCTTGTGACGTGCCCCTGCCCTTTTCGAGATGGACACCGTGGCCTTCGTCGGAACATTCATCGTTACATTGTTCATTACGACACGAGCGAATATTTATCATCTTATTATAACACCAGGTATTGTTGGCTTCACGCTATAGACTTGTCTCAAAAACTGTTTTCACCTAAATTAAATACTTTACTTTTTACTTTGTTGGATCTTACTGCTCAGGTGTATTGCCTTTACAGTTACATTCCATCAGAAGCGATTACTCGAGATAATTATTTAGTGAGTTTTCTTGGTATTTTTCTGCCGTAGTATTTGTTTTAAACTTATTTTTCTTCATCATAAATATTTTACACATAGACACTGCTTTAAAGGCTGCTATCCCTTGGTCGCCTTGTATAGCTTTTAGAAGGCCACGTAATTTATTGGATATTTTTTAGACAGTCCAGAAACTCCATAGGACGTAGCTTGGTCTCTCTTGGTTGCATAAAATACAATATTAACAAATGCAGTTGATGTGTTGATATAGTAAGGGATAACTCTATTCGTTCAGCCAATTGCTTTATTTTTAAAATAAACGGTACCTTTGACTGTAATTCGGAAAATGTTATTTATTTGATTCAATGTAAAAAATGCTTAATTCAATGCAGGAGAAAACTTAAACAAGCATAAGAAAACGCACGAATCTACATAAAAGTAACATACGTGAACACGTTGCTGGACCAGTTTCTCGTCACTTAAACTCCACAGAACATAACCGACTTTCTCACTTTGAATTTTATTATACTTTCAGGGTGGCTTTCGATCCACCAACGATCGAAAAAAATAAAGACTCTAAATTTATTAAAAAAATTGTTGCTTTAGAACCGAAGGGCCTTAACAGTTCTAAAGGCTCATTGCTCTCTTTTTTGAACATTTAATTGAGATATTATATTTGGTGCCGCACGCAGTTCTTTTCTCTCACTTGATCGTTTAATATGACATGAGCAAACGCTTTTCCATTGGGGCTATCTCATTGTCTTCACACTGAAAAACAGGTATAGTTGGCTTCTGTCCTATACATGACTTGAAAACTGGCTTTGTAAAATAATGGTACTAATAAGATTAAATTTAATGTATTTCAAGAATATTGAGTACTTTTTATCGGGATATATTGGACTTTTAAGCAGAGAAATTAGTTTAGTAGAAACTCCAACCGGTAAGCATTTCTCAATTACTTCTTCTTCTTTACGGCAGTTTTTGCTTTGATTTAAAAAATAAAAACGAAGTGTTAATTCAAAAAATTACACCATCTTCCTGAGGGGAACCATGGGGTGATGCGGAGCATTGTGTTGGTTCCGAGGAAAGAGTCAGTTGCGTGCTGACGTCGAGAGATGGCGCCACCGACTGCCCTAGCGTTACCCCTACGCGAGCCTTCGTCGCGGCTCGCGGCAGAGAAACTGGGAACGCTCGCCGCTCGCCGTTTATTTTTTTTTCACACTTGAAGGAGAGGAGATTAGAGGAGGAGAGTTGCGCGTGCCCGCGCGGTGTGAGTACAATCGAACGCACGCGCAGTGCACGCAGCTGGTAGAGAGAGAGAGCGGAGAGAATAACGCGCAGCTGTTGGATAGAGGGAAGGAGGAGAGTTGCGCGTGCGTAGTGTGGGTGCGGACTACGACGCCGCGGGACATAGACCTGAGCAAGAGATGCTCCGCATCTAAAAATGAAAGCCGTTTACAACTCCTGGAACGCCGAATTAGAGCGCAGCTCTTGAGGAGTGAGGGGAAGGCGCGGAGGGGTGGGGGGGGCTGGTCACGTGACCTAGGGGATCACGTGACTCCGGAGGGAGTCACGTGGCCGGGGGGTCACATGACCCTTTGGGGCAGGGGTCACGTGACTTCCGGGGGGGGGGGGTCACGTGACCTCAGGGGTCATGTGGAAGGGGGGTTCCTTGACCGTGGGACCCTTTTCTTTTTGTGTGTGTGTGTGTGTGTGTCTCTGTGTGTGTGTGCGCTGTGTTTCTTCTTGTGCTAAAACTCTCACCTTTTTTCCGCTTTCTTGTTGTGCTAGCTGGTAATCTCTCCGCCAGCCGTTGTTTTCTTTTGTTTCGTGCAAGTTTTGGCTTTCTTTCCCCTCTGTGCCATCTGATTTGACAAGGATATTTCCATTTCCTATTGCTCTTTACCCCTCTAGTTTTTTCTTAGGGGTATATAAACATTCACGGGCTTTACACTGGTTAGCTGATGAAGAGCGGTCCCCAGCTCGAAACGACGTAATAAACTCCGAATTAGGAACTCCGACAGTACGCATCTTTGACATATATATATACTGTATATATATATATATATATATATATATATATATATATATATATATATATATATATATATATACATATATACCTTTTCTCAAGCTCACAGATTCCGGAGAATATGCTCTAATTTAGATGAATTCGAACGCAACGCCAACAATCTGAAACTCGTGCTATGTAAGCAGAATTATCCACCAGCCATTGTCGATAAAGCCATTGAAAGAGCACGAGCTCTCGACCGAGAGCAAATTATCAATCAACCCCAACCCAAAATGTCACAAAACCAGCACGCAAACCTGGTGGTTACATATTCAGCCCGCCTTCCAAATCTTAACAATATCCTCAGGAAACATCACAGTATTTTGCAGCAAAGTGATAAGCTACGCACCCTTTTTCCGGTATCACCACGCGTGGTATATCGACGAGGTAGAAATCTTAAGGACATATTGGTGCACTCGAAAAATAGGACTTCTGACGTTTCTGGTTGTAGACCTTGCCAAACGCCCAGGTGTGAAATTTGTGAATATGTAGAAACCACCAATCTTGTCACTAGCGCGAACTCTGACTTCTCGTTCAAAATCACTGGAAACCTCAACTGCGGTACGCGTAACGTTATTTATCTTCTACGCTGTACAGTATGTAACATGGATTATATAGGACAAACCAGTACTTCATTTCGGTTGCGCTTCAATAATCACAAGTCTCATGTCCAGTCCTTACCCACGCTCCCGTTCTCGAAACACATGAATCTTAAGAAGCATAGCATTGAAAAAATACGTATAATCCTTCTTGAATCTGGATTTAGCTCTGATCACGACAGAGAGTTGAAGGAGGCTTTTTTCATCCACAAATTCAATTCGGTTGCTTGTGGTATAAATGCGAGTCCAGGCATACTCACTTGGCTGCCACGGTCTGTGTAGGGCTGAAGCCACACAATTATTTTGGTTCTGCACGGACTGTGCGAGCCGAGCGCGTCGATTACATTGTTGCGCCAAAGGCGCTTGCCATCGTGAGCTCGTTCCACGCCTCTCGTGAACATCCTCGTGAGCGTGCGTCCCGTGGTAATCCTTCCCCTGTGTTTAATTCCTAGGCGCGTAAGCATAATTAGAATCCGACACAAATACTTCATAAAAAACCGCCACGGCACTTTTGCGCGGTCTAGATCTCCGCTCTCGAAGCGGTGTTAATCCCGAACACATCCTCATTGCTACTTTTGTGTGCGCTCCGGTTGCTCGGGGGTGATTGTGCTTAAGAACTGTAACAAAGACTGTAGCAAATACTGCAAATCAATTTATTTAGTTTTAATGAATTGAATTACTATTGTTTATAATTACTAATTTCAAAGATTACGATTTTTTGTTGCTCCCGTTCCGAATATTTTTAATACCCTTCATAGTCCCTCTTCCTCTTCCACATGAACGTTAACAAGAAGAAGAGGACATTTCATACACCATCCTACCCTGAAGAAAAGCGGTCCCCGCTTGAAACGTTGGTTAAGTAAAAGGCCTTTCCTGGAACTCCTCACCTTTCGTTTCACGTCCAACCGGCCCGTTGAACCTCCTCACCGTATATATATATATATATATATATATATATATATATATATATATATATATATATATATATATATATATATATACAGTATATATATATATATATATATATATATATATATATATATATATATATGTGTGTGTGTGTGTTGTAACAACTAGAATTCTCATAACACATTGAACAAAAACGTATTTGGAACTAAAACAACTGCTCCACTTCCGTTAGGATCTGGTGCAGTGCTCAGCAAAATATGAAGACATGCTGTTACGCTACAAGTATAATATATTTAATGAGTACAGTAAACAATCTCGGAGACAGAGGTTATTCACTTAACGAACACTATAAAATACATTTGGAGGATAATTACATGGCTGTATTTTCTAAATTCCTAATCGGTAAGCGTGTTGACTACGGTCTACAAGCAGCGATGATCGAATCAAAGACAATGAAAGGGTGCAGTTATCTTGTACAAATGAGGTTACTAGTGTTACGTGAAATATTATATCAGGAAGCTAAGAGACACAGTCTGGTTGCTGGAAAATCAACTGTTTAATGAAACTCCAAAATAAATACAGCAGATGGGAACATGTAGACATGATGGGCCTACAGCTCAAGAAAAACAACCCCATATTTTTCATGAAGAACATGAAGCAGAGGTTTACAGAAACCTCGCTCTGCTTCGGGGGGATCGGTGGCCGAGAGGACTAGCGCACACCAGACTCGGAGCACGTGAAGCGAAAGCTGGCGCTGCTGAACCCAGGGATACATGGGCTCAATCCCCACACCCGCCCGTTTCGATCTGGATGAGCATTGTACCGGCGTGCGGCCGTGTATCACAACTGCGTGGTGCACGTTAAAGACCCCAGGCTAGCCGGTTGCACTGCCCTGGTAAAATTGATAACCTACAGCGAGAGACTCGTCGCAACTTTGAAATGGCTGACCAACTACACGATGTATAAATATTCACACAACCCCAATTATTATTTCACTCTGATTCATGTCACGAAGATCTTCGAGAGGACACAGGAGCGAGCGCTGCTGAATCAGAAGCCAGGACGCCGCCATCGAGATGACATAGAAGTGCGCTACGCCGAAGCAGAAGCTCATCGCCGCCACCGAGAGGACCCAGGAGTAAATGACATCTGAAGCAGAAGCCAAGCAAAAGGCAAGGATCGCTAAGACTGACCGTGCAGCAAAATGTTTTCAAGGGCTGTTTAGAGACAACCTGTTTGGGAGCGTATGTTGAAGTGTGTGGTCGACTCTGGTTCCAAAACGACGGACAGCCGCTACCGGACAGAAGACCCGAGACCCTACAGCGACCATTTCCCAACTCGGACCTAACCCAGTTCAGGCTGTGTTTGACCTGCATGCAACGAGGTGCACAAGGGTCACATTCCTCATCTTTTTTCAAGAAACGGTGATGTATATCCCCCGAAGCCAGCTCTACCTCCCACCACTGAACGCGGTGAGTGAGAGACTCATACCTCCACAAATATCGTTCATGCAACTGCGGCTGCTGATGCGCAGTGGACGTCAATACGGCAATAAGAAAGCCGTAGTGAACGTTTCCGTTGACGTGGGTGACATGGTGACAGTATGGACCCGTTCCATTGAACAAGACCGAGCCCTCAATGTACATTTGAAGCGGCGTATGCTTGGGAAGACGACGTACCTGGAGGGGGCAGTGAGGAAATGTGATATGCAGGGATGTAGCAGTACCTAGGTACAAGTAACTGGAAATCGGTATCTAGGTACTTTTGTTGTACCTGAGATACAAACCTAGGTACTTTCATTTCTCGGTATCTGTATCTGTGTCTTAGGTACATTTTCCAGCAACTTGTAACTAAGTAAAGTTACTTTTTACAGGTACTTTTCTATTCACTTAATTAAAATGGTAGAAACTATAAATCTTTGAAGTATTAGCACAATACCATGTGCCGTGAGTAGCGTTGAGTTGGGTACGACCTGGGAGGCACTGACTTGATCGAACGACGTTTTAGCGAACGAAGCCCTCCTTGTCCGTGATGTTTCATCGAACGAGGCTTTAGCGAATGGCAGTGTTCATTTGAGCGAACGGAGGATTAGCGATGCCGTTCTAGCGACACCAATTTATTGAATCGCTTCGGAATTTCGTTTGGGGAACCTCAGACTGAGACTTGGCGGCTATCAAAACTGAGAATGTTCCAAAAGGAAAAAGAAAGCTTATTTTTCTTCCAAGTAACAAAAAAAAAAACAATAAAAAAAAACCGAGGAAGCATGGAGTTTTTTGCTGGATGTCGGAAAAGGTTAGGTGCATATGCTCTCGACTCATGCGTTTCTTCATGCGGCCGACGTATTCTCGGCCCGTCGACGTCAGCACCGGTTCATGTGAATGCGGTTTTCCTTATTTTCGCATTGACACCAATAAAGCACTTTTATCAAACTCGTTTTGTGTGTATCCTTAGTATAAAAAGCTTTACTTGCAATATATTTTGACGAATTCGGGGAAAATAAATTAAAGTTAGTATCTTTAAAGTAACTGTACCTGTACCTTGGTACTTTTTAAACGAGTACCTAGGTACGTACCTAGGTACCTTTTCTAATGAGTAGCTGTAACTGTATCTTAGGTACATTTTTGAAGTAACTTTTACAACCCTGGTGATATGCTGCCCTGGCGTAAGCTGGTAAAGGATAGCACGCTGTACAAGCATTATAACCTAAAGCGCTATTTTGCCCGTTTGGGATGCATCGTAGAGGTGGACGAGCAAGACGAGATTGGGTTGCTCCTCTATGCTCAGATCTGAACGATCCCATCCAAGTGGCTACAGCCATGACGCTGGCTCAGCACACACTAGTATGGGACGAAGACTAGTTTCTCGCGATTGCGCCAGGTGAGAAAAAAGGCCCGTGAGCATACTTTACGACGAACATGCGGAGGAGCTTCGTTCCCACAGATTTATCCCGGTGAGCCGCGCCGAGTAGTCGCCAGCGCGAAACCGACAGTCTTCACGCACGCTGTGAGTACGATCCGCAGATTGCACCGTCGAGAGGCCACCCCACAGCACGTACTGTACACGGCCATGAAAGTGTTTCGGCACCGAGTAGCCGGCGACATTTGTGTGACCTTCTGTTCAATTAAGGCGGTAGAAAAGCTAACAAAGCAACAGTTTCTCAACAAATACTTTGTGCAGGAAGCGGTTGAGCACAACATGGCGTTCATGCATTGCATAGCATAACACCGTACAGTACTGGACAAAACGTAAGAAGGATATCTTTGTTATGATACGCCAGTTGGGTAAGCCGACCAGCGTTCCCCGGGAAAGAAAGTGATGGCGACAGTTTTTTGGCACGCAAAAAGGATTTTCCTGATTGATTATCTAGAAAACA
>JAZHYW010064629.1:0-10624 GCA_037355805.1 Ixodes ricinus | reverse complement strand
ACGTATTGCTCGTGAATCTCGGAGTTCAGGAAACGCTCAAAGGTATGACAGATGATGAAGAGGTTGAGGCGGTGGGCCTATAGGACGACAATCAGGTCTACACGGGCTACCACGGCCCTTGTGAACAGGTCTGATACTCTGCAATACTCCATGCGTCAGGGGTCACACTCAGGTCTAAAATATTTTGGAACAAGCAGAGGAAATGAGCTATGGACAGGGGCTGTGGATTTGAAGAAATCAAGGGGTGGAAGTCAGGACCAGGTCCGTCAGGACCAAAGAACCGCGGAACGGATTGACATGGGCAACGGCTACAAAGGCGTCATCAGCAGTTATGCGGCAGAGTGGGTAGTCCCGGAGAGGTGGGGCGCGATAGATGAAACCGCGTCATCTACGGGCCTGGGAATGGCGCAGGGGTGGGGGGCTGGACCAGCTGCGCACACCTACGAGAAGGGGTGGCTGGAGGCTTCAACGAGAAGAGATGGAGAAGAGGCAGAGTCATCATTGACGAGGAAAGGGCACTTGTAGTGCTTTCGCTGAGAATTTATGTACGCCCAGAAAAGCTTCGGCTCTAGTCGCTCTCCTGGCAATGTCTTCAAAGAATCGTCTGTGGTCGATACGAATGTGCTTCTTGACTTCCCGTTGTAGTTGCTTGCCTGCCGAGTGTCATCCAGAGAGCTGCGTTTCTTAGCAAAGAAACAGATTGTCCTTACACTTGCACAGGAGAATAATATCCCGAGTGATCCACGGAGCGTGCTGTATGCTACGGTAACGTTTAACAGGGACGGTGTCGGTCGCCAGGAGCACATCAGAAGACGTGAAGAGGACATGCGTCGTTCACATCAAGTTCAGACAGTACAATATCCCCAATGCATGAGGGCAACAAGTCGATGTAAATGGCGAGAGTCAAATTTGCTGTAGTACCGAACAAGCCTATAGTGGGAGCCGCGACTCGGGAGAGTTGTGAAAGTAGTGAGGTGTGTGGCACGGTGATCGGGGATGTACTCAGATGTACGCACTCTTGAACGAGTGTGGGGCCCAGTGCGAAGCAGAGGTCAAAGTAAGACGTACCACCAGCTGGGGAGGTGGTAAGAGTCGGCTTCGGTGCAGAGCTGAATGAGGCTGGTTGGACTCCATATGTTCCAGGGAAGAGTCCGACACTGGGCCCTGGATTGGGGTGAGGAGGTCGCTCAGTCCAAGCTGCGCGTTGAAATCTTTCAGAAGGTAAACATTGTGGAATGTGCCTTGCATGGAGACGACACGTTCAAGCGAAGGACGGAGGAGTCTGTAGGAGTCTGTTCACCGGGCAGGTGAGCACTAGGCGCACCGCAGCAGACCACGAGGTATACCCGTCCCCTGATAGTGATCTCGATGAACAGCGAGCGATTCTAGGTCAGCCATTTCAAATTCCCGCCGCTGACAAGAGAGCGAGCCGGTACTGCCACGCCGTCAACCGCCACGGAGCGACTCGCGATCCCTGCGAAACACCATGTACTGTCCAGTGGGGATGAGCTGACCGTCGCCACAGCTTAATTTGTACACAACCTTACTTTTGGGAATCCGGAGGTTTGTTATTTTGGCTTAGCGAATGCGCCACAACAAAAGCGCGTACCACTGTTTGGCGCACTCGTTCGAAATGCCCAACGCTAAGCCGAGAGACCGCAACCTCGGGATATTCCTAAAAAGGGGTAGTGTAAAAGGCTAAAGTAAGCTGTGGCGATCGCAACGCCACCTGTATGCTATCGGGGAGACGAGGAGACGACGAAGCACCCGTTTCAAAGAACACATAAAAAGAGTCACCAACCCGACACACGCCGCACGGGCGAAATCCGGAGCTTGCTGATCACTGCTTTCTGGACAACGGGGCGCATTCTTTCGATTTCAGCAATGCGGCGACTTTGGCATGAGAGCAGAGATGGGGGCTCGCGGTTCGTGGAGTCGTGCTATATCAGCCATCGACCCTGCACCGGCGTGCAATGTCAACTGCGGGCCTTACTGGCCGTGTACGGAGATATTCTGGAAGGGTGGACTGGTTGAAATCCTCTTCTGCCGGGCTCCGTAGTAGGTGGCGAAATGTTTGTAAATGTTTGTTATTTGTTTCGTTCTGTTAAGCCGGAGTAAAACTCTTTTAAATATGGCTTCCCTCGGTTTTCGAAATATATTTACGTGTCTTTATCGTACCTAATTTACTAACCGGACGCGGGAGTAAAAAACTCTCGTTATATGACCGATGCTTTCAAGCAACCCCCTCCAAAACAAAAAAAAAAAGGCCAGAATCACGGATAGCTAGTGCACTTCGTGACGAGAAAACATTGCATAATATACTAGCATTTTACTTTTTTGCTTTGGTGCGCACGATCTCTTTCATGTCACACTTCGTTCAGCGGTAATTATTTGCTTTACAAGTACTATGGCGGCTTAGTTGGACCGCGTGCCAACGCCCTTAGAGCAGGAGGCCAGCAGACAACGCGCAAGGGACCGATCTTATCTAAAGCCCCTTGATAAAAACGGTTTTACTTAGAACTACGTTGTTCTCCCCACTTTGGAGAGGTGCAAAGTGGGAGGTCGATGTCACGAAAACTTGTTCACTGAAGTGACGTCACACGGATAACGGGTCGTCAATGGACCGCACAGCCAACGGCCACAGCGCGAACGCGCGTCCTTTCTTATCTGCTGGCTTGCTCGTTGGCTCGCTTCAACGCGACGCGCCCTGCCTGATTGAAACGGCGATGGGCTGGATAAGGCCCGACCACACTAGCGTCGCGGGGCTGCCGCGCCGGCCCCGCGGGCTGACGGCCAAGGCTGGTTTTCGCCCTCATCGCCCGTCGCTCGGCGCCGTCAAGCGTCTAGGTAACCTGCCCGTGCGCGGTTGAGGGCGCGCCGTTTCGAGGCCGCAGAAGAAAGAAGCCAATGGGAGGCGGCGTAGATGGTGACGTTGCGATGTCATGGCAACGGGTCCATATAACATGAGCGAATGACATTTTAGCGAACAGCGACATTTGAGCGAATTGACGCTTTAGCGAATAACGGGGGCGCGCGTTGACCCATCCGCCGCGCTGCGCTGCCGCTTCGCGGCGACAGTCTGCGGCGGCTCATTACAAAAATGTGAACCCATTTGGCCCACCTGAAAACGCCGCTTCGCGGCGTCCGACTATTCGCTAGTGCGTCATTCGGTGGAACGTGGGCGTTCGCTCAAACGTCATTCGATCGGGTGAGTGCCTCCCCATGGCAACGTGCAAGCCGCTTCTGTGCGTTTTTCACGTTACAAAGCAGTGTGGCGTTGTTTCGTTTCGTCTGCTATCCCTTTTTCCCCCAGTACCTTTTCCAATGGAGCAGTTCCTCGAAACTGTCCGATTGTTTCCCTTTTGTATATGGCAAAACGCAGCCAGAACTACCCAGATAAGGACGCTAGGAAAAAAATGAAAGCCGTTTACAACTCCATGTAATGCCAGAACTAGAGCGCAGCTCTTGAGGAAGGAGGGAAGGGTACTAGGAGGGGTCACGTGACCTCACGGGGCGTGACCAGAGGGGTGGTCACGTGACCCTTGGGGGGGGTCGTGACACCTCCCCCAAGGAACAATACATACTGCCGACACCGACGGGTTACATGCAACGCGGGTGCATGCAACCCGTCGGTTGCATGCATTACAACCGACGCGGCCTAATTGCATGCAACGCGCAATTACGCCGACGCCGTCGGCGACGGCGACGACAGCTCAAGCCGGAAACGGGCGACTAAGAGCTGCGCTCTAAAACTCTGGTAAATTATCGGAGATGAATTTGGAATAGAGAGTGGAGTTTCTCCGTGACACTTGTCCCATGTCGCCTGCGTTGTGACGCATGTCGTGTTGATTTGGTGACACTTTCGAAAGTAGCGCCTTCATCTTTGGCGCGCCGCCGAGGGCAGCAAAGCACTGACCTGTCCTTTGGTGTTTCGGTAGAACCGACTCGGCCGGACTCAAACCTGCGCCTCCTTCCCTTCAGAGAGCGGCAACGTCGCAAGATCAACGAGCAGGCTGAAGGCCTGTCCAAACAGGATACTACAAAAATCGTGAGGTGATACGACTCCGACATAAATCATGCAATGCTGCGCTTTCGTAATTTTTTTTTCTTTTGGCGGTGGGCCGGGGGGGGGGGGCAGTTTTGCTGACAAAGGTCGCCCGTGCCTTTCACGGAGGCCTGGAACATGCTCATCACTTGGGTCCGGACAGCCAGTCACTAGCTCTGTTGGCTGTCGGTCAATCGCTCAAGGCCTCCGATGCTCTTCAGGTCCCGAAAACGGGAAATGGAAGGGCTCTGTTCGAAATCTTACGCAAATAAATGCGAGGTGCTCCGGCGGGTCATGTCACGTGATAACATAGTATGGAGCGACGATGGACGCACGTAGGTTTTCGAACGCAAAGGTACAGAACCACTTGCCCTGGAGCACGATCGAGTAAATTTTTGGAACATGGCGAAGGATTCGAGGGCCCGGCGGAATGGATGGACAGCATTGGCAGGTGGCGCCAGTGGCGTCACAAGGGGGGGGGCGGGGGGGGCGGACCGCCCCAGGTGCAGGGCTCAGGGGGTGTCGCGGCGGGCCACGGGGGGGGGGAGTCGCGGCGGGCCACGCGGGAGAGCGGGGGGGGGGGGAGTCGTGGCGGGACACGCGAGAACGGGGGGGGGGGGGGGGTGTCGGGGCGGGCTGCCGCCCCGGGTGCCGTTGACCCTCGTGACGCCACTGGGTGGCGCGTTACGTCAAGTCTGACGAGAACCGAGGTCACCGAAAAGTGGAGGAAGCAGGAGGAAAAGGAAAATCGTTATTTTCGCTTGGCCGGTGACCAGACGGACATCGGACTGCCGGATAGCCGGACTCTTCAATTTCCACAATTTTTGACGGAGTCGCATCGCCTCACGATTTTTGTAGTATCCTGTTTGGACAGGCGCCCGGTCATCATCGCACCTACCATGTATTCAGCGAGTGCGGTTTCGATGCTGATATATGCAAAAGATGAGAGCCGAAACGGAAAAATCAACGAAGAGGAGACGACGAAAGAGCAGGAAATCCGGCAGAGGCGCGCGAGCGATCTAGAGAACGCGGGAGCCAGTGCTGTCACGTGATTAACAACCGCAAAACGGAGGCCAATGCGGCCTTTTCGCGCTGGGATGTCGGACGGCTGTCGCCGTTCGGTGACAGCGTCCGGCATCCCAACGCGGTGTGACTGTTCATTAATACGACTGTCGCCGTATTAATGAACGGTCACACCAGTGTGCTATCATACACAACTCTCTATTTCGGTGAGATTGCGAAAAATTATAAACCTTTAGCAACATTTCCTTCTTTCTTTTTTATAGAGATGCTATAGAGGAATTTGTGTAGCTAGAGGTCATGGAGACCCATATGCTCCGTAAACTTCGTCCCGTATGTGCTGTCCGAGCCCGGGATACAAACAGCCAATCAAGATATGTAAAGGAGGCAACTGTGTATTACAGCCGTCCAGATAAAAGTAACGTTCCTGGAAGCACAATATTGTTGAGAACACGAAACTCATTGAAAATAAAATATGGTGACATACCTTTTCGGTGGCTTACCTTTTCTTTCTCTCATTGTCTTATTAAAATGTGGAATGAACAATTAAAGGCTGAACCTGTAGAACTTTCTCGGTGTCTTTACTGAATTAGTTTTGTCTTTGACAACTAACTTCAGTGTGAAGTGATTTTCAGAAAAATACAAAATGCTCAGCAACTCATCTTGTCTCATCCTCCTCTCCACACGCTCTAGATATTCTCTTCTTTAGCGAAAAACAGCATATTAAAAGCACGATAATACTACACAGCACTGACAATAATAATCCCTGGAAATGGGGAACAAAGGGGACAAATGACAAACACAAATCTCCAAACACAACTAGGTGACTGGTGGGTGACGAAAAATCCGCCTGGTCCTGGTGTGGAACCAGGGACCTCTCCATTTTTAGTGGAGCGCTCTACCAACTGAGCTAACGGCTGTTAGACGTCAGTAGAGCAAACGGGTTTTATCAGCTGCCACCAGTCTTGGTAGAGCGCTCCACTGGAAATGGAGAGGTCTCTGGTTCAATACCACGACCAGGCGGAATTTTTCGGTCGCGCACCAGTCACCTAGTTGTGTTTGGAGATTTGTTTTTGGTCTTTGTCCCCTTTGTTCCCCTTTTCAAGGAATTATTATTGTCATTCTTGTCCAGCTCGCTTGTACCTTTGCATTATTTGCATTATAGTCATAAGCTTAAAACGCAGGCCGTTCATCATTGTTGGTGTTAGACTAGTGGCAACTGATAAAAACCCGTTTGCCGTACCGACGTCTAACTCCTGGTTAGCTGTGTTGGCAGAGCGCTTTACTGGAAATGGAAGGGTCCCTCGTTCGATTCCAGGACTAGGCAAATTTTTTCGGTCGCGCACCAGTCACCTAGCTGAGTTTGGAGATTAGTGTTTGTCCTTTGTCCCCTTGGTTCACCTTTTTCAGGGATTATTATTGCCATTCTTGTCCAGCTCGCTTGCACCTTTGCGTTCATTGCATTATAATCATAATATATAGCACTCTCTTCCGCAGCTATAGTATACCACTCAGAAGAAGCGGGCACTTTTCAATTGTGTGGCCCGTCTGCAGTGCGCTGAGACACTATCGCGAGCAAAGGCAATACAGCGCTCCCCTGAAGGCCGACCTACGTGCTGCTGAAACTGCATTTGCCAACACCCTTCCTTCCCGAGCGCGGAAGGGACCGAAGATTTTCTGGTCCTAAGTCAGCAAGTCATAAACTATGCGATAAGATTCGACCTTCACCTCCAATGGCAAGATAGTCTCATCACCTAGGGAGATAGCTGACATGTTTGGCAGCCAGCTCGCCTTAGCATTCATACCGGGTTCTACCCTTTCCCTACTTCCCCGCCACGACTCGCCCACCCTAGTGTACTCTCATTCTCATCCCTCTTTCTCACCTCCTCAGACGTGGAGGAGACCCTAATCTGCATGAAACCTTCCTCTTCCGCAGGTCCCGACAGTACCCCTCCCATCTTCCTCAAGGTGATCCAACCCTACGTTCTCTCGTCCCTTCTTGCTGTCTACCAATCTCTTTTGGATACCTCTGTCCTACCGGATTGCTGGTGACAGGCCATGGTAACCCCTATCTTCAAGGGCAGGGGCAAGTCACCAAGTGATCCATCCAGTTATCGCCCAGTCTCCATCACATCCATCCTGTGCCATACCATGGAGCGAATCATCAACAGGAATATTCTCAACTACTTGCAGCGCCGCCAGCTCCTTCCACCATTTCAGCACGGGTTCCGACGCTCTCGCTCCTGCGGGACCGCCCTGGCAACTCTCTGTCACCACGTAAGCGACCACATGGGCGGCATTCTTTTCACCGACGTTGTCCAGCTAGACTATAGCAGCGATTTTGACACGCTGGACCACGACCGCCTTAGTAGGAAGTTGTCTGACTGCGAGGTAGGAGGCAGCTTGTTGTGCTGGATGGATGCCTTCCTCGCGAATTGCAGTTTTTGTTTAAGGCACAAGAATGCTGTATCACATACCCTCGCAGCACCCTCGGGTGTCCCTCAAGGATCCGTTCTTAGCCCAACCGTCTTGAACGTCTATGTTCGCGACATTCCGCAGTTCGACGTGCTCCTCAACCATCTAATATACGCAGATGACACTATTTTGGCGATGCGCCTCACGCTCCCCCAATGATCTTGCCACCATGGAGGCTCACCTAAACATGGTGGCTGTGTGGCCTGCCACTAACCTCCTCCCTGTCAGCTGCAGCAAGTGCGGCTTGATGCTGTTCAGGTCGGTCAGAAAGGTCCAGTCACCACACTACACGCTTGGAGGGCTCCTTCTCCCGACTGTACGGGTGCTCGACATCTTGGGTGTATCATTCACGTCATCACTCGATTTCGGACATCATATGGCTAGGGTGCATGGCAGCAGGTCTCGCAGTCTACTGAACTTCGTTACCAGATTTTCACGGCGTTTCGGACAGGAGACTATGAAGACGCTGTACACGGCTCTGGTGCTCCCTCGTTTAGAGTACTGCTCTTCCACCTGGAGTCCTCAGCCAGATCCACGTCACTGAGAGACCAGAGTGTGTGCAGCGCCGCGTGACTCGAACCTTGGCCCGCCAAGACCATTCCTGAGACTATGACAAACGTCCGCGGGCCCTTGGCTGGCACCGCCGAGCCACCGTCGAACTGGTAGCGCATGTCCGACTCGTTGCTGCTGCTGCTGGCCCCTCGCTTGCCGGCTCCTACCTAGCCTCATTGCTGTGTCGCAGTTTCGGTTTCTGTATTAGGTCTGTCAACCTTGTACTGTGCGTGTCACTAGTGTTGTCAGTGTTGTTTTTTATATAAACATGTGTTGATTTATTAAAAGGTTGTTCGACAGCAGTCGCTTGCTCGTCACTTAGGCCTCGGTCGCTACACCACATTGGCGACGAGGATTGGTAGTTAGGCCCGCCGCCGCCGTTCCTCTCGGTGCCGGGTCGTACAGCCGTTGCGTGGCTGCAATGGTTACGGATGTTCGAGACCTTTCTCCTGGAGCATCCAACTTCACACTCGAGCGTAGAAAGGCCGTGCTGCTGCACGGCCTCGGACTTGAAGATCAGCGAATTTTCTTTTCGTTGCCGTCTCCTTAAGACGCCCCCGCAACCGTTCCGCCCGCTGCTACCGCGAAAACTACCGAAGACTGCGGCAAGACTTCCCCGTCAATGTCCTCGTACGACCAAGTCATTTCTGTTTTAACACAGCACTTCGCATCCGCGAGCAATGTCGTCGTCGAACGCCACCAGTTCCGTCGTCGCGACCAGCAACCAGGCGAGTCCGTCCTCGAGTACGTTGCCGCGCTACGAAAACTCGCGACGCGTTGCTCATTTGTTGCCCTCGAGGACTCTCTCCGCGACCAGTTTTTAGAAGGCATCATTTCCCAGCACCTTCGAGAGCGCCTTCTTCTCGAAGGTTTGGCACTCTCGTTTTCACGTGCCGTGCTGTTAGCACAACAGCTCGAACAAGCGGCTCAGGAAGTCTGAGAAGTTCACTCTTAGCGAAGTTTAGCGAGTATCTTCAAACGACAATCAGCGTCGGGCTATGCCAACGCGGCCTCAGCTCGTCTTTCCGTCGGCAGCCATCCCGGCCAGCGAGCCACCGCCAACCGCCGCGCAGTGACTCAGCTGTCTCACGCGCTTCCCGGACCGCCGGCCGAGGTTACACTCATGACCACCGTCGCTTAGTCTGCCCTAAGCGCTCCCGCGGCTCGCGCAATGGACCTTTTCCTCATACGGACGGCACCAGGCGGTGGCTGCACGATCTAAAAATCGAGGAAGGGACCTACCTTCGCTGCCAATCGATAATGGGTGCTACGCTACCAGTTTCTTCGCTCTCTGAGCTGCGGCGCGTGCCCAACGCGACTTTAAAGAGGGGCATCCGTGGCGTCCACCAAAAACGTCGTGTTTCAGAACGCAGCTCTTAGGCACCCGTTTCCGGCTTGAGCGGCGTCGTTAAGCTCTTAGGCGCCCGTTAAGTGATACGTTTCTTGCCGTTAAAGAACACTGACCCTGTTCCTTATGATTTAATTATGGCCATTGGGCTCCAGAGTATTTGTCTGAGCCGTATGGCTGTACAGCATGCAGACGTAAACGCGCGGCCAGTGTGTCACTATTTTTCCCAAAGCATCTGTAAAATTAGCGAAATTTACAGAAACTTTAAAGAAGGCTCTGATTGGCTACCAGTCCTGGACGCCCTGGTTACTTTACAATGTGTTTGATTACTCCACGCCAGTCGAGGCTTGACTGATGTGCAATTATAGCTTTCGGTACGCATTCAGAGATGTGATTGTGTACGTTAGGCGAATGTCATCGAACATCAGAAATGTCTGTATGTGTAAAGTCAACCTAACAATAACAAAAAAAGAGCCTCGGTGACTTCGAGGCGAAACGCCGGCCCCCTGATTTCCAGGTAGCCGCACGTCAAAAATCCTGGCCGAGGTGTCCGCACGCTGGGGCGTGCCGGATGCCCTTCGTTGGTTTGGCACCTAAAACCCACAAATTTGTCTTCGTTTTTTTCTTCAAGATGTTGTTTTTGACGCTTGGTCATAAGCAGTCATCAAGTGTGTGAACCAGCTTTTACCAGTTATATTTTTCCGGCTATAGACTTTTTTCCTTCGTTCTCAGTCACGTAAGCTCCGTATCTGGTATCCAGGATAAAAATACCAAACGATTCAACTTGGAATATGCGAGGAAATACAGGTGAGGCAGAACAAAACTGTGTGACAATAATGCTTTTTTTTTCTGTGAACACTTTCTAGCGGCGTGTAGAGATCAAAACGATGTTTTAACGCATACCAGAAGTGACGACATTCAAGATGGCGACGCCCTTTTTGGAAAACGTGTACATTTGTCAAAATAAGTTGTTCTACAAAGCGGATCTTGTCAGGATCAGCTAGCTGACCGTCAGGCTAGCCATCGTGTTTTCGGAAAAAAAAAATGAATGGCTAAACTTTGAATACAAGCAAAAATACGATTTTTCGAAGGAGAAGCATCGGGTTTGACCGGCCCGGCCGGTTTTTTATGCAGCACGCAGGCCGGTTGCCGGTCCGTACCTAAAACCTGCCGCCATTGAATGG
>JAZHYW010064626.1:0-13607 GCA_037355805.1 Ixodes ricinus | reverse complement strand
CAGCGTAGCGTTTTCGTTACGTATTGCTGCGCTCTCAAGAAACACTGCCAGCGCCGATCAAAATTAAAGTTCTTTCATTCCTCTGATTCCGCGTCGATGATAAATCACACTTTCCGACGTCATAGTCAGCGTTCGGCCAATCGTGGACGGCCGACCGGCGACACTTTCGGTCGCGCACGGGGCTATATCAAGCCTGGTGTAAAAAGAGGAGACGGGCAACAAAGTGCACGTGTGAGAAGGATATTTACGCTTCGCATGAGCTTTTCCTAAAGAAAACTTTTGCATCCTGTTTTTGCACGCCGTCACATTTGTTACCAGACCCAGGATTAAATTTGGTAGCCGAAAAACAAAAGTTTTTTTTCTACAAAATCCACTATTTGAAAACTCGCAGGTTTCAAAAAATTTTGGTCGCGACCGCGCGTGCCGAACGGCTCGTGCGGTCACAACCAAATGCACGCCTCCAACTACGAGTGCCGGAACGGGGCGATGGGCACCTCGCTTGAAAGACCTCATCGCCTGATTCTCGATGTCACGGCGAAGCAACAGTCGGCCCGATTTTTCCCTGCCATATTTCTCTATGTGGCTGTCTCAGAGACTCGAAAAATAACTGTACAAATATGTTGTTTTGCCGAGTAGTCTGCAAAACAGTTTGTCAGAACACTTTCTAAACCTGCACATGTATTTTCGTTTACTTCAACAATTGATGCAAAATTCACTTACTGGATGCGTCGCACTGCAGTAATCCACTTTGTCGCCGTGTCGCTTCCCAGATCTTGAAGGACAGCGGTAACGTTTGACGCTTGGTCATCTTCGCGACTATGGCGGTCTTTCGCGCAGCAGTAACGACGTTTATTTTTTAGGAACTCTAGGGTAGGCAAAATCGTCACTAGGAACCCGGTGAGGTCCATAGAGACGTGAAGATGAGGCTTACTTTTACCAAAAACGGTTCCAAAAAGGCTCCCGCCGATCCGAAATGCGACGTTTCACGTGGTTTCTAAGTGCGCCCGCCTGCGGTCCCCGCGCGACCCGGGCCGCCCTGGCCTACCCACGTGTCTCACTCCAGTGAATTTGCTGGCTCCACGGGATTCGTATAATTCGCCGTGTGCCGTATGCTACCGCTTACACGAGAAGTTGAGATCGGCGCTCGGCGCCGCAACGTCGCGGCGCCTGCCCACGGCCACGGCCGGTGCCAGCGCTCCGGCTGGACGCGACTGGGCTTCTCGGGCTTCGTGCATGACCGCTGTGCTCCCCTTGCCCGTTGTTTACTCATGCTGCGTTTTTACGTTGTTGTGGGAGAATGCATAGGTACTCAGAGTGAGGTATGAATTTCTTGTAAAACAAAAAGAATATATCTGATAACCAACTTTTTACAATTCAATTCTAAAACACTTCTCATCGCTTGAAGGTCTATGACACATATCGCAATGATTCAAGCCCGCAATGAAATTTTACAATGGTGTAGCACAGGGCAAGATTCATCAGCGGGTCGTTGAAGTGCGCTACTGCGTTGAATGGATACTTGTTAACCGAGCGACAGAGAACCTGTCTCGAACCGATGGTTACAGAAGCGACGCGAGTTTGATAATTATGTAACATAAATTACAATATTTCTTGTGAATGTGCAACTAAATAACCAGAGAAACCGTTTGTCATAATTTCTGCCAGTTATGAAAAGAAAAGCCACTCAACTTCAACTTTCCGAATGTGCTGCTAATTTCCGGGAACTAAGTGCGCGAAATAATGCTAAATATTGTATTTAAAAACACCGCCCACTTCAATTTTGATATGGGCGGACATTGTGCCCGCGCAAGGTGTTGTGGTCGCAAAGCTGTGACACTTCATGTCGTAGCTGCTACGTGACGTCTCACAGCCAGTTTGACCACACCGCTGCCTGTGCATCAGGACTTTAGCGCAGGCGACCCGCTGGGCTCGGCGGGGCGAGCCACACGAGCCTCGCATGCGACCTTCTGCCTATGTGACTAAAGTTATGGCGGCGACACGCATGCGCCGAACGCTACTGAGATCGCTGTAGATGACTGGCATGTTGACAAAGTCATAACCTGTGCTGACGCTTATGTGCCGAACAAAGTAGTCCCGCTATAACGTCAGTTCGTCAGACGCGCCGATGCTACAAGCGCGACATGTGGCCCAGAACATACCTGCACTGCACGGCGCGCATACGGGCGGATGCTGAAAGCCGGAGCTCGCGCTTAGCTTTAGCTGCGCTGGACCGAAGCGACGAGTATAGTATTCCCTGTAGCGACACTCAAAGGCAGGAAGCCGATTTTCCATGACGTTCAAGCGTAACATCAGAGTAGTCCTCGTAAAGGCCGGTTTACACATCTGCGTCCCGAGCTACAGGAACGACAGAAATGACACGAAAGACATGACACCGGAACAACCGTGACACATGATTGCTTGACAAACCTGCTCTTGCATTATCTGTCACGCTCTGTAATGCGAACACAATCGTCCCGGTGTCATGCTGTTCGTGTTGTTTCTGTCGCTCAGGAACGCAGATGTGTGAACCGAGGCTTGAGGTAATGGACCGACCTGCACCGCCAGTTTCGCTACGCCTCCTCTGGCGCAATGCATTGCGGGAACTGTAGTCTTTCCGCACGACGGTCAACGCCGCTGCTTGCGCGGTCATCACGAAGCGTCTCGCGCCCCCCTGTCGAAGTACAACTATGCGCGTCACGCTAAGCCCGCTTCACACAGTTGCGTTTGACTGCGTTTGACTACGTTGCGGCAGTGCAGGACATCCTGCTGCTTATATCGCGTGCCGGAAGATTCCTTGAATTGAATTCCGCGCTTCATACGAAGTCAGATGTCCGGCGACTCGCTTTCGCTTCCGCAACGAGTCAAACGCACTCAACGCAAGTGTGAACGCCTTTAGACGGTTGTGGGGGGGTTGTATAAAACGGGAAAAGGGGTTTAATGCCTATGCAGATTGTTATCCTCCAGGAAAGGGAAAGACTCGCATAGGCAACGGGGAAGGGGAAAGAAAGATGTGAGAGGGGTTTGTTAACAATAGTTGGCTGCAAATATGCGGAAGGGTGCCAATCAGTCAACGTATGTGAGGGGAAAGTTGGAGAGGAAATGTAGAGCGTTGGCAGATCATAACTCATGAGAACTTGTGATTAAGTCACATGTCGCGAAACAGCGACGCGCGCAATCTAGCTGGTAGTTGTGTCTCTTTCAGATTCATGACTCACACAGGTCTGTCGCGTCGCCGCGAAGCGCCTGCACGATTCAGTTCGCGTTTCACGGCTACCACAATTGTCATTGTGGTAGCCGTGAAAGTGTGTGAGATCGGTCTATTGGTCAAAGCGAACGGCGAGCTCTGGTTTTCTTTTTGTCGGGAGGTGTTTACAGATATTGCGTTTTTTCTGTTTGATAACAAGAAACTATTGATATGTCGGGCCTGAAATGTTCACGACAGTACACACGGATGAGCACTGTTGAATACTATATAAATAAGATTACGCGTTCCAGCGAGAGCTCGAGCACGTAGAATCGGTCAGCTGCCCAATGGCAAAGACGACGTAGACGATAGATCTCCGCCAGCTCCGACTCTACAAGCTACAACAATATAAATACCTCGTTCATCGACTCTTAAAGACTACCGAAACCGACAGGTTAACCTCTACGTCACTACTTTTTTCGGAACACTTGCAAGACGAGAATGCAAAACGTCAGTTTTGGTATTTCGCGTGCATTACTGGGCACAAAAAAAGCCTCACATATTTCTACAAAAAAAAAAAAATAGCGGTACACGAGGGCATTACCGCGTCGAGACACACTTCTTTTAGAAAAAGTTTGGAACGATTCAGCATCTCTCGAGCTTCGAGTGTGCACGCAGCCGGAAGCACGACAGAAAGCAACAATTACGTCCGGCCGCCTGGCTGCCGAGCGCCGAGCCTCAGCTCCATAGGGAACGCTCCTTACGTAAACAAATATCCGCTAGACAGGCCGAGCACGCGCCCAAACGGCCAAACGTATCCAAAAGGCCGTTAGGCCGCACGCACCACTCCAGCAACGTAAGCGCACAGCGCTTTGCGTACAAAGAATGAGAAGCATTTGCACTTGCCCCACCTGCGCCCTGTCCACACGGTGACCGTAGCTGCGCTGCGAACACGCCGAAGAACACGAGACGTCAAAAAGCCAACGCCGCGTCGATGGAAGAGAGAAAAGAAAATGTCGTCTAGACGTCCGAGTAAAGAAAAACTGTCGACGAAATGTAGCAAGTTCTGTGGAGCATCGAATGTCGAAGAAACGATCTGCCGATGAAACATCGCAGTGTCGATGAAACGATCTGTCTATGAAGCCTTGCTCGATGAACTGCGCGCCAAGAATGACGCGACTTGCCACATGAAAAGTGGCGCACCCTACGTGATCGAGAGCTCGACAAAGAGACACACGGAGCGACCTTAAACCCCCAAACCACTTCAAACCAAACCAAGCAAAGCCATGCCAAACCAATCCAAATTAAACCAATCAAGGACGGCTGCACTTATCAAGATAATAAATGCTGACAGTCAGTGGCGTACCAACTTGCTTTTGAGTGGCAGGGGCAAACCGGACCCCCCCCTCCCCCAGGGCCGGTGGGCGATGCCCCTGGTATCCCTTGGGCGCCGCCGGCCAGTGTTTGCCCTGCCCAGTGGCGGCTGTTTCAGGGGGGGCGGGGGGGCAAGGGGCGTTTGCTCCCTACTCTGAGAGCTGGGAAGGCAAGCGCCCCCGCCCCGGTTGGTACGCCCATGCTGACAGTATTTTATAAAGGCCGAGATGACTGAAAAACAATGCCGGCTGATGATTCCTTAAAGGGCAACTCCGCTCAATTCCGAAAAATTTAGAGCTTACATGTGATTCCATTTCACAAAGCACTACTAAACAGCTCTATGTCTTCGGATTCGCGAAATGTGGAATATTATTTGTGTAATCTTAATTTAAACATCAGCTGATACCGAAACCGAAACTTCGGTTGCGTCAGGCAACATCGGTCTCGTGTCGTCAGAGTCATGGCCACGTCACGTCGAACCACGTGGTCTTGTGACGTTCGTGGGGGCGAGGTACAGGACACGCGACGCGGGCAGGTCGCTTCGCATGGCGTGGATGGTGATGGCCCGGGTGAGAGGGGGAAGGGAGAAGACGAAAGAGGAGAGGGGAGCGGAGAAACAGACCGATAAGCGCGCAGGGCAGCGCAAGCTAGCGCATCCGCGTTACGGTGATCACGTGGACGCTGTTGAGCCAACACCGGGAGGAGAAACTCATGACGTCATCGTTCAATTTCGCTCTGAGAAGTAAAAACAAACAAAACGTGAGAATGACGTAGTCATGCCTCCGACGTAGTGGCTCAACGTTGGCCGCTCCAACTCCGTCGCATTGACTGCGCTGACGATTGCGCCTCGCGTCGCACGCTAGAGTTGGCAGATTTCGGCGACTTGGCTCATTTGAAAGTTTGCTGGCCAGTTTATTAAGTATATAGACGGAATTAGATCGTAATATTTGACATGGGGTCTTCCTATATGATACTGAAGAGGGCTGCATAGTTTTCTAAATATGAAAAATGAAGCGGAGTTGCCCTTTAAAGGGGTACTACAACGAAATTTCGGCGCTCATTTTTTGGTTTATATGTGTTCACAAGAGCAGTATCACATGGAACATACTAATATCTTGTTAAAAAAGTCTCGAAAAGGAATTTTAAAACGAATTAAACGATTAGCAAAGAGCACCTGGTGAATGTCGCTAACGCCTAGTTTGTAACGCTCGTCTAGGAACCTTGACAGCTAGTGACGCAGGTCGTCTCGCCTCCGGCCACGACGAGAGAAAGGGGGAAGGAGGAACTCCCCTCTTCCCGAAAATCCCTTTTGTGTGTCGCAGAAGTCGCTATTGTCCCCCTACAAGATTATAGAATATTAACCTGTCACTCAAAATTCGTACAAAAGCAGCCGCTCCGGTGGCTGGAGCGACTAGGCCATCCTCTCGACGTCAGCCTCGCCGTAGCTTTGCTCGTCTTGAGACGACCTACGTCACGATTGCGTTGGATGTCACGTGCTCTTAGCTGGGCCTTCTCCGAGCGCTTGCCAGAGTGGACCGTTTATAATGAAAAATACAGCCACCAGGATCAAAATACAAACGTGCGATTGTCATTTACGGATATTGTGGATCATATTCAACCTATCTTTGAACACGACGGGAATATTTCAAATTTCGTTGAAGTATCCCTTTAAATCGCAGCCTACTCCGGCGAGCACGGTCGATCAACAAAAGCAGGAACAACTCGAGTGAGAAGGAAAAGTCAGCCTCCGAGGTCTCTGCTCATAAGAATAGCATACGAGTGACGGACACCAGTGCCAACAGGCGGCGGCGTGAACGTTTCCATTTTCCAGGGGGGGCAGGCTGAGAAGTTCCCGGGGGGGGGGGGGGGGGGTGCTGCGCGTTATGTTTTTGCCAGAACTGGAGATTGAAGCTAACGCAAGCACGCTGGGATTCCATTTCCCACGTATTTTGTCAATAAAGGCAACGTGGGCGTTATTTTGTTTACATCCTACTAATAGAAGCTCGTTACATGGCACGTAAACAGCGTCTCGGAATAATAATAATAATAATAATGGTTTACTTTTCGGTACCTACAAACAACCTAGCGTTCTATGTGTGGTGCACAAACATGGGTGAAGTATTATACATTTAAGACAAATGGAAGTATCAAAGACAAACTAACAACAACCACAAGCAAAAAAAAAAAAAAATCAAGAGCCTTGGGCCCGGAGAGAGCTCTGCCCCTGGATCTCACCAGGAGGGCACAGGCCTTCGTGCCTCCATAGTCTACGCCTATGCCAACAGGGATTATGGTGAGATTTCAAACCAGAGACGTCACCCTACCTAATATTACGCCCTCCCAAAACACGAGGAAAAAACTTTGGTCGATGCATATGTTTATTGTATATACATGCTGCATAAACTTCCGTAGAAGTACGTGTGTGGTGTCACAAAAAAAAACGGGGGTGATATATGTATTAATCGTTCATTTGTGTACAAATGGGCGAGGTATGCACAACGAGGCGATGCTCTAATCACTGCGACGTTGTCTCTGTAACCTGTCGCAAGGCGCGTTTGCGTTTTACCGCCGCCCTTTTCAGCAGGCGAAAGTTCAGCACACCAATTTCGTCAGCTTGCATTTTGTTTCTTTCGTAATTAATCCAGGTTAACGAAATTTGGTAGAAATGTATGGAGAATAAGCATAAACATAGTACATTTCTTTCAAATTTGAAAAGCGTTTCGAAGTACACTGTTTTGGGCTAGTTTCCCCGCCGCACGACTCACGCGAAGACAAACCAACGGCTTGCGAGAAGCAAAAGAAAAACAAAAGCAACCTGTAAGCGTGATGACCTGTGAGTGTGAGGACCAGTGAGTGTGATCAGCGTGAAGACCTGTGTAGTGTGAGGACCGTGAGGACCTGTGAGTGTGAATACCGTGAGGAGCTGTGAGTGTGAGGACCTGTGAGTGCGAGGACCGTGATGACCTCTGAGTGTGAGGACCGTGAGGACCTGTGTGAGTGTGAGGACCGTGAGGACCGTGAGGACCTGTGAGGGTGAGGACCTGTGAGTCCGAGGGCCGTGATGCCCTGTGAGTGTGTGGATCGCGAGGATCTGTGAGCGTGATGGCCTGTGAAGCTGATGACCTGTGAGTTTGATGATTCGTGATGACCTGTGAGCGTGATGACCGTGATGATCTGTGAGCGTGACGACCATGATCATGACGGCGAGTGAGTTTTGGTTTTGTGTTGAACCGTGAGGGTGATTCCGGGTGATGACCATATTTTGAATAAATCGTGATCGTCAGTGGGCGTGAGTCCTGATTGAGGAAAAAATGGTGATGGCGTGAGTTTGAGTGAGGACAGCTTAAAATGCCGACCTATGCCTCTGGTACGACGGCTTCTTCAGGCTTCGGCGTCTTCGACGAAGGAGTAGCCTTCCGGGGCTGAGCACGTCGCTTGGCCGGGATGTCTTCGGGGGGGGGGGGGGGGGTACGCTCAACGGGCATAGAATGCACTTGTGCTGCATCGGGGCGATGCACTTTTTAAAGGGGGAGTAATGCCGGGCGCGCAGCTGGCGAAGTAGGCAGAGCGCGCATGGCCTAACGGTTATCGCGCCTGCCTCCCACGCGAGGGGCCAGGGTTCGATTCCTGGGAGCGACGTGTATTTTGTTTATTCCTGCAATTTAGTGTTCTGGGAAATTCGAGAATCCTGTTGCTTGTTCGAGGTCACAATGTTCTACGCGTCGAACTTTCTACGCCGATTATTCCAGAAGCCCACGCGTGTACATAGGGGTTTCGCGTGGCGAGCCAGTTTCAGTTTCGCCTCAGCGTTCGATCCTGCTGCTTCGCCGCTCCGACGCCCGCGACGCTCTCTTGTTATCTTTCTTTTTCCTTTTATTTTTGGGCACAAGTTCGCCCATTAAAAGTTTCGTTTCTTCAGTTATTATCGCCTCATCACTTGTCATTCGTGACAATATATATACATATATATGTGTATGTGAATATATATACACATACACATATATATGTGTATATATATATACACATACACATACACATAAAAAGAAACCGAACTAATTTTTTTAATGCAGAGCTTTTGCAGTGTCGCGTTTTGCCGCCAGGAGTTGATAGAGCGAACATTGCTGAGTCATTAGGCCTAATTCCGTCCTCGAAGAAGGTTAGGACTAGTTGCAGCTGGGTTTATAGTGACAAGTGTTTCGTGTGGGCGTCGTTTTTGCAATGTCTGATTTCTGTGAACAGCGTGCGGCGGTTAAATTCTGTTTTTTGCTCGGAAAAAGTGGAACAGAAACTGTTGAACTTGTTAAAAACGGCGTACACCCGACCTTGCCCCGTGCGACTTTTTTTGTTTCCTAGAATGAAAAGAGAAATGAAAGGAAAGCGTTTTGCTGACGTTGCTGAGGTGAAGAAAAAAACGACGGAGGCGCTGTCAAGCATCACAAAAGATGAATTTAAACAATGTTTCGACACATGGATTAAAAGATTAGACAAGTGTATTAGTGCAAGTGGACAGTACTTTGAAGGAGATTGAACGTTTGTACTTGAAATGGGAATAAATAAGTGCAAAAAAATTTAGTTCGGTTTCTTTTGGGTCCCCCGGGTCGCCTCGTGTATATATATATATATATATATATATGAGATATATATTATTTTTCTTTAATTTTTACTGAATTTTAATCAAAGTGTACGGTGTCAAACCATTTTTTTTCCTCTTGAGTAGCTCTTTGTGTGTTATTGAAGAGGACCAGTCAAGATCTTTTGCAGCTCTCTTCCCGGCCTCGACTTTCATCAATTAACGAGAAAATAAACTTATTGTATTGTAGTGCAGTTTTATGTTAACGTTGCAACTCCGAGAGGTTGAAAGCATTATAAAAAGTGGGATTTTCACATCCCATTTTTTCTAGACCTGTTAGGTCACCTAATGTCTATAGAATAATCACAACCCTTAATTGTCCTTTTGAACTTTCCGTAATTATATGATCAACATGTCTTCCCGCATACGCAGATATATCTAGCAACTAATCTTGCCAACTAATGTTTTACTGTAAAAATGTGCAGCTCTATTATGCACACTCGTTCATCAAGTGGTGTCCATCATCTGCCTGCCGCTAACCTTCCTAGATATATCATGGCAGAGTGACAAGCAGCCGTCACCATATTTAAAAGTAGTATGCTGGACATTATGTGACATGTCATGTATGGATGGAGTGTAACAAAATACAGATGGAGTTTGCACATTTAATCCAGGTAGAATGAGATATCTACCTCTACATGCTTTGGTGCCTAGATTGTTTTATGTTTGTAATGTAAAGTTACAAAATATTTGGAATCTTTTGCAGTTATGATCCGGCAATACCAGGAAGTTCAAAGGGAAGATACCACTACAAATAAACTGAAAAATCGGCTTTGCAAACAACGACACTAATCTACCATGTAAGTGCAACCAGGTGCCGCATTTGATTTCTGATGTTATCGAAGAAAAGACTTTTCCTAGTTGAATGGCACATGTAAAACAAATATTTATATGGACTGACAGAGATTCCTAACATAATTAATACCCTTCAAATTGGTTCTTGGGGCATTAGCTTCAACAATACCAACGAGATCGAAGTGGAGACTTCATTCTCTTCCCAGTTTTTGGAGAAACAAACATCCCAATGGGCCACATAAATGCTTTGTAATTTTTATATGAAATAAATTTCCTCATATCGGTCTGGAGGTGTAATTGTCCATATTTGTAACTTTTGACCGGGACATATATTTTTGTCTATTTTTACAGAAATCAAATGCACTGTCTAGTGAAACTTGTGTGATAAATTAGTGCCGTAGCTCGCAAAGCTGATATTTGCAAATTATTTATAGTGGGTTCTCTTCCAGTGGGCCACCGGATTCCCCATGTTACATTATTACGCCGAATAGAACAGTTAAACAGCGTTTTAAGAAAATGTTTTTTTTTTCAATTTTATTTTACGTTATTAAATAAACATTAACGTATAATGTTTTTATTACATTTTTACAACAGTAATTCGGCAGCGTTGCTGAAATTATGTTTTATAACATTTTTAAAACAATAATTCATAACGTTTTTGGCCAGATGTTTTGTAATAGTACCTTAACATATTTTTTATAACATTAGTACAACGCAAAAAAAAAAAAGTGACTTTAAGACATGTAGACAACATTAACCTTCAACTCTCGGGCAACATTGCTGCAACGTTCCGTGCTACCTGGGACGTTGAACCGGCGCTCACACTATGGCAATCCGCGTTGACGGCAAGCAGGCTGCCGCGAGCAACGAGAAGAGACGGTTGCTATCAGCGGCCGTTCGCGGGTCGCCGCGTGGACACGGAGGTCAGCGCCGCTCCTGCTTCTGGTCGTACGCCGCTGTTGATGTCCGAGGCGTGGGAAGAAAACGCGCCTCGCTGTCACACACGCGATCTCGACGGCGGCCGGACTTCCGTCTCGGTGAGGCGCACGCCGGGGCGAAGAAACGTGCGCTGGCATCGAGACCGGATCAGGCGGACATTACGGCTCACGGGACCGTGACACGAGGTGCGCGTGCGTGCCCAAAAGTCAAGGGGGCCGTTAGGGTCACGAGGTGCCCATCTGTGACGCTGCTCAACTTCTAGCTTGCGGGGCGGTGCGACGATATTTAGTTGGAGTATTTTTCACTTTACACGAGCTTAATGGCACTACTCTACTGACCAAGAGATGAAAGTGAGTGAATATTCGAGAGTCCACCCACCTCTGCACTTCGTGTCGATTGCCTTTGGTGTGCGTTTCTCGTAGAAAGTGCGAATTCTTTATGTTTTTCTATTTTTTTTTAATTTAGGCATGGTATATAGCTGCAGGTGAAACTTCAACCAACATTTCAGGCATGGCTGACAGAGGCAGGCTGAGCAGCTTAGAAGAAGAAATGTGGCCACACTTGCAGAAACATCACGATAGATTTGCGTCTCACACGATCAATGCTGCTGATGGTCTGAATGAATTGAGAGGTTATGCATACACCAACTCAACCCTGTTACATCGCGCCGCGGTGGTGGCGCTTCAGGCGCGTTTCCGGACTGGGCGTGTGGGCGGAAGTCGCCATCCGGGCCGGGCATTGCTGTTGTTTTGGAAGAAACCAGACTAAAACCTGCCTTCTCGTCGAGAACACCGAGGCTGAAGCTGCAGCAAAAGAGCCGGGAAAGGTGTCAAGATAGTTTTCCCGTGTTTTCTGCCTGCCCGATTCGTCCGAGAATGTGGAGTGGTGACGTGAAAAGGCAAAACCAGACCCCGTAGGAACAGGATTGCTTTTGCGAGAAGCATTTTGAGTTAAATTCACCGAGATTCGTGATTGTCAGATTTATTCATTTTGTTCTCACATGAACACGCAAACACCGTCAAGTTGTGCGGACCACGTTCAGTGCATCTTCACTCTCAAACGACCGTCTTATCGTTCAAACTGTTGTCGCTTCTTCCAAACTTGTCTGCTCGTTCAATCGACAACGGCCCATAGACAACACGTTGACGCGGTAATTTCAATAAGGGGCGGTCTCAAAATATTTTAAATATGAAGGTTGTTTGGGGTACTGCTCGGTGTAAACAAGATACAAGGAGCTGTTGATCATTGTTACCAGTGGTCATCACCGAATTGTTATGCCTGATTCACATGGTCGAATTCCGCAAGCGATTTTTAGTATCGACGTCGAGCATTGCTGCTACCGTCCACGCTTCTTTTGCAGCCCGAGCGACGCCGCGACTGAAAATACTCAGAAGATGTACTACTCACACCCCTTGTCCCATCATATATGACACCCCAAAACTACATATCGGCGTTTAGTTCACTGACGTCGAGTTGACGATTAACTTTTACGAGCGGGTTGATAGCTCAGTGTGTGATATATAGGGTGTCCCAAGTCACCAGGTTCGATCTAAAATAGACTGTAAAATTCGGCGCCTGCACGTAGCAATCTAAACTTTTCGTCAAAGGTGTATTTCACACGTCGGTTTTTTCTTGTAAAATTACAAAGCGTAGCTCCCTTTCTGTAAAACATAGGGCCAAAACACTTGCCAGCTTGCGGAGTGCGTTCAGCGCGCGTATTGATAGATGGCGTCGGGAGCAGCGTCCGAAGGTGTAGCCGACCAGCAAAAGCAAGCAGACGACACGCAGACCAAATCTGTTGGCAGTAAAAGCGCCGTCGTTATACAAAGCGTTTTTTTGCCTTTAAGTTTTCATTTTATTGTCCGCATTTTTTTTAAACCAAAGTACATTACAAAAAGATTTTGTTAATTTTTAATAAATCACGGTCGTTGCGAGCAGTCTTGATTAGAGTAACTGTATAGGCTCTGCTTGCAGAGCCAGAGTATCGCGTTCCTTTTCCTTTCGCCGCCATCTCCGTATTGGCGGAGGAGTGGTCACGTGGGCAGAACTGGAGCCGACCTGCGTGCGGGAAAGCGGCCTTCCAGAGCGCCGAGTTTCGGGGAACATATTTTCCGCTTTGAGTTCGCAAAATATAGATCCTAGACTGAAATCGAACGAACCGAAAGCTTCCTAAGTCATTAAACATTATGTGCGTCAACTGGGTACAATACAATCCTCTTTTTTATAACGCGAGCGATGTTTTAGGACATCCGTTTCCAAGGTATCGCAAGCAGACGACACGGACGACGATCGCGTTGCTCGCGTCTGCGGTGCGGGCGGTGCGGCTCTCGCGGAGTGATACGCGATACGCGACCGGCACATCCGGCCATCTTGGCGAGTCGGCAGGATCTCGTCCGAAAGCGAGGGGACGGCGTTTTCGTCAGTCGCTGCGTCGTTTACCGCAATGAATTGACGACTTCACTTCACACGCGACCCGCAGGATCCGCGGGTGCGATTTTTGCAATCGAGGGGAAACAGGAAACGACGGGAGGACGATGACGGCGAATGCGCGGCTCGTCGCCGCACTATTTTCCTTGCGCAGCGCGCCTCAGCACGCCGCCTCGCATCTGCGCTCTGCGCCTTCGCGTCCCCTGCAAAAACCGACCGTGGCTTCCCGCAGTGCTTGGCTCCAGAATGGCACCATTG
>JAZHYW010064621.1:0-48361 GCA_037355805.1 Ixodes ricinus | reverse complement strand
CGGCAATGTATAGGGTGATTGAAATGCCGAAGCTCGATCTAAAATGGCCCGTAAAAATCAGCGCCGGCACGTAGCCCTCAAAACCTCTTGTCAAAGGTGTATTTCACAGGTGGGCTATACCTTGTAAAATTACAAAGCGTAGCTTTATTTCTCTAAAAAAATTATGGCTAAAAAATTTGCCGGGGTCAACGGAGGACGGCGACACAGTTGACCGAGTTGAAGTGGCGGGGCGCGTTTCGCACACGTACTTGCGTCGGGAGCAGCGTCGGAAGGTGTAGCCGACCAGCGAAAGAAAGCAGACGACACGAAGACGAAATTCATCGGCAACAACAGCGCTGTCGTTATGCTACCGTAGTTTTCTTTTATTTTTGTTATTGCAAATTTGGCTAACACTGTTCGCATTTATTTTTAAACAAAAATCACATTAAAATATTATGTTCATTTAAATAGACCACGGTCGTCACGGGCAGTCTCGATATTTTTTTTTAAGCAAGCCGGAAAAAGTAGGTAGCGCTATCTTTCAATACGAGCGCCAAGCGCGCCCCGCCACTCAACCCGGTCGTCCGTCGCCGTCCACCATTGACCCTGGCAAGTTTTCTGGCCCGATCCTTTAGAGAAAGAAAGCTACGCCTTCTAATATTACAAGGTGAAACCCACCTGCGAAAGACACCTTTGACGAAGAGTTTAGATCAGGGGTGCACAACTAAACACTTGGGCGGCCAAAAATGCGTTTATTGAAAAACTGTTGCGGGCCGCACCTAGTGCGACGTGTTGCACATTCGGGCTGCAGTCAGGCTTGCGATATCATGCGTCATCGCACTCGTTGCCGTCTTTAGCGCATCTCGCAATGTCATGTCCGTCACGGCAGATCGAAGGCGGTCCTTGTTGAGAGTCATCAGTGAGAAGGTCTGCTCAGAAGGCGTATACGCGCTCCCGAAAAGTGACGGCAGTTTTCAAGGCGCGGTCCACCAGGTTTCCGTACTTGTTCTTGTCCAGGTTTTTGTAGAACTCATGCAGCTGAGATTCGCGATGCATAGTCTTCCGCGCTGGTGGACACTGGAGGTCGATGAGCTCCAGTTGCATCGTCGGATCGGAGTCCTCTGATCCGACGATGCAACCCTTAACTATCCCAACGGGAAGGCAGAGGGTCGATAGCCTCCGTGATGAAGGAGGGAAGGGGATCTGTTTAGAGAGAGCAAGACGTTTTCGCGTTCCGTGTACAGACATGTTGAGACAGAACCACTCCATGGAAAGGGACGCCTGCACACGCTGTTTTATTGTTGTCAGCGGTACTAGTGGAGAGGTAAAATTTGAACTGAGAAATCGTAGTTCCTTCGCCGAAGAGTGAGAAAAGTCGGTCAGAGGGTTTCACTGCTGCTTGCCAAGCGGAGCGGGCGCTCAGTGGATTGGATGGCATAGTAAGCAATTTTCTGCGCTGATCCGGGCCACGGGCCGCTAGAAAAGCGCGCGTGGGCCGCATGCGGCCCGCGGGCCGTATGTTGTGCACCTTTGTTGTATGGCGTCCGCTGCAGCCCATCGTGAGGTGAAACAGCATAGCGGCTGGCGTGCTGACAAAGTGAAATCGATAGACCGGTGGACAATTTAGTCGCGGACGACGCGCCCGCCGCGGATACCTAGTCGGAGCTTGAAGTAATGCCGAGTTGGAAGGGATGGCGAGGTAGCGTCAGATGTTTAAAAGCGGGGAAGATGTCGGATCCAGGCGCCACTTCACGCCTCCGATTGTGTGGGCGCATGCGTGAGTGTCATTCAGCCACCAAGAGCCCCCAAACACAAAAAAACGTCTCTCGTTTCAATTGGCGGCGCAAAATCGCGCCACCTTTGCCACCGTCTGGACTCAAAATCGCACCTTCACCCGTGATTTTTTTTTTTTTCATATACCGTGTCATTTTTTTTTATCTGCGTGCATTGTTATAACTTGCGACGAGTTTTGCTTACACTGTGTCTGCGGAAGAGATGCTTAGTGCCTGATCCATTTTGAGCTAGCAGTAGTATCTTGTTGTATTTGTGTACTGTCCCCTAATGCCTGTGCGTTACTGCCGGCCATCAGGCGTTCTGCTCGGGAAAAATTAATTATAATCTCGAGATTGAGCTTCCGGCAAGCTTCGTTGGAACCAACCGCCAACGGTTCGGCCAGTGCCACCAGGTTCGGCGAGCTAGGGATGCAGGTGGCCGAAGCGATGCGCACGCAAAGACGCTAAGTTCGACAAAACTTCGCAAGATGTGTCGATGAAACGAAGGTACGAAAAATTATACGGGTAGATTACTACTGAAATAGAATGTTGATAGGTTATTTGTTTTATACACCAAGTTTTGCGATTGTGAGAAATCTATACTCCGTTTCACCTTACGTTGTACCGCAGCGAAGGCTAGAAGCGCGAGCTCATAGCGTTGACAGCTGCCCTTCATGCACGAGAGCTCGTGTGGCCGATATGTGCCCTAAAGCCGGGAGCTCGCGCTTGTAGCCTTTCCTGCGGTACATCATAATCGTGAAATAGGGTATAGTAATTGCAATTATTCATTTACGAATGTTGATCATTTTCACCTGGCAGCCCGGCTTCACTGGCAGAATTCTGACGTCACTGCTCAACTTAGAGCGAGTTCGTTTAAGTTTCGAAACTCTCGACCGCATAAAGGTCCGGTATAACAAAGGTTTAAGATAAAAATAGGTCGAACTTCGTCGACCTATTTCTCTGAAGTTGGAAGGTCGTCGTCCTTTTGAGTTGAGCAGGTTCGAAAGTACGAAAATCGTCAAACTTCTTGACGCGATCAGCTTGGAAGTTCGAAAATAAACGAATCTTTTAGTACAAAAATGTCGAAACTTTTTCAGAACAATCAAATTTATCAGTGCCGAAAATTCGGAAATTCGAAAGCCGTCAAATTTTTTTATGTATATAGACAGTTCGAGAGGTCTTCGAACCTTTCAAACTCCTTGGTTTAATGTTCGAAAAAAAGTTCGCCGCCAAGAAAATGGCACTGCGAAAATGAAAGTGCTTCTGATTCGCCGCATTGCGGTCGATATGCGAGGAAAGAGCGTACAACAAACTTTAAATAAGCCGTATAATTAAAGTTTGAAGGATATTCACAGTTCAGAATGGTTCAGACAGAACCGTTTCCTTACGTTCCCTACGTTACGTATACGGTATAGACCACAGGCAATGCAGTTTGGCACTACACGTGGCGCCATCTAGCGGCTGCAAAATAAAGCACTGGGTAGGCCACGGCGGCCCGTGTCGCGGGTACTGCGGGCGAGCGCATTTAAAACCACGTGTGAACGTGGCATTTCGTATCAGCCTGAGCCTTTTTCGGAACCGTTTTTCGTAAAGGTAAGTTCCACCTTCACGTTTCTATGTCCTCACCGGGTTCCTGCGACACCTCGCCTGCTCCTAGAGTTCCCCCAAACAATAAACGTCGCTACTGCTGCGCGAATGACTGCCACAGTCGCGAAGGTGACTCAAGCGTTACACTTTACCGCTTCCCTTCGAGATCTTGGGAAACGACACGGCGACAGAAGTGGATTACTGCAGCGCGACGCATCAAGTACCAGGCTTAGAAAGTGGTCTGACGAACTCGTTTTGCAGACCACTCGGCAAAATAATATGTTTATACAAGCTATATTACGAGTCACTTAAACAGCCACATAGGAAAATTGTAGGAACAATCGGAGCGATTGTTGCTTCGCTGTGACGTCGAGAATCAGGTGATCAGGCCTTCAAGCGAAAGGCACGTCGGCCCGTTCAGGCACTCGTAGTGTACGTGTGCATAGCCGTTCGGCACGCGTGGTCGCTACCAATACCTCCCAAACCTGCGAGTTCTCAAATGGTGGATTTTCGTAGCACATAAAGTTTTGTATTTAAATCAAACGATCAAGCGAACAAATCTTCTGAGCAAATCAGAGCGTCAAGATTTGTTTTTCAAAGTTCCACTTCGTTCATCTGTTACGTAATGTACCACTGCAAGCAAATAAAAAAGCGAAATAAAAAAAAAAAAGAAAATGAATGTCCCATTACAAACAAGATTAAAAAAAAAGAAGCAGATACATTTTGTTTTCCAACTAAAAGAGAAGCTGCTTGTGTTCTTGTTTGGCGGGTTTGCATCAGTAATTTTATTTTTATTAAATTTGCTTTAAAATTTTAAATGTACAGTAATGCCTTCCGTATATTTTTCAGTGACTGAACGGATTGTCCAATCAATCTGCCATGTTAGAAATACACATAGTGATAAACAATCACTTTTTCCTACATACATTGGTTTGTATCAAATAAATCTAATTTAAATCAAATAAACGTTAATTAAATTATATAAATTTGGTTTAAAGCAAATAACTGTTGGATTCAAATGAAAGCAATCTGATTTACTTGAATATAAAAAAAAATCCTGACTTTTTTTCACCCCTGGCCACACCACACACTGAATTTGGCAACGACGAATCAACACGCCTGCATTCAAGACAAGAACACCGCGCTACCTAGAAGAGCAATGACCTTTGGCGGGGAATAAATAAAATAAAGAACAACGCGAATAGTATTTCTGGCTATGTCCATGCTTGTTATCAGCGTCCATACAAAAAGATACCTTGTGAATCGGGACACGCATTGAACAATTTAGAGCCATAATACAGGTATGTGGAACGCCGCTAACACACGAGTAGACAATTGATGCAATCACAATCCATAACTTTCAAGAAAACAAATAGTTTATTATAAAAAAAAAGACTATCATCAGTACACGTAGTGGTTGGTCTGCTATTTCAGACAGGCAAAAATTGGCAGAGGACACACAGAAGCCAAATAGAACTGTCGTGAAGTTGTCAGTCTATCAGTACTGCCGTCAAGAATCAAAGACAAAAAGAAGAGCAATCAAACGAAAAAAAAATGGAGTGCTTGTGCCTTTTGACGTCTTGGTGAGGCGTAGTATCATAACTGATAATAATGTTTTCTTCTTTTTTAAGCGACGCAAAAGTTCGCGTCATGTTGAGCATAGACCAGCTCTAAGCGAAGGGCCACGCCTTCCTTGCGGAAGCAGCGGGGCAGTCTCACACTTTCAGTTAAGCCCAGGTCTTCGGCGATACAGCAGGCATCCCGGTTACAGTCCGGCACATACATGAAGACCATGTCTCGTGCTTCCGGTTTGTTTTCCACAAGGTTCCGCAGAAGCACGGCGGCGACCTCTCGATCCCTAGCGTAGATGGGACCCACCACGGCGCCCCGCGGATTGTTGCTGTTGATTTTGCCAAAACCACAGATTACGTCGTCTCCGCCCTGGCGCCGTACGACAGCCCTTGATATGCCCTTCCCGTCGCCCATCGTCAGACTGATCATCCTTCCGCGGTCGTAACCATGAACGAGGGCGTCGTAGGCGATCACCTGCAGTTGAAAGCAGAGGTAAGGGCCAAAAACAAAAAGCGAAAACGCAGGGAGTGTGGTTAAAATGCTCATACCACATGCTCAAGATTCAAGCTTTATTAACACAGGGCCCAGTTCTATAACCCTAAAGGCACACTCTTGTACTCTTATCGCCACTGACGGGCGTCAGTGTTTTCTTTATGGTCCCCGATTTGCCTGGAATCTTACTAAACACTAGGGGTGTGCGAATAGTGATTTTTGAAAGCGAATCAAGTACAAATCGAATAATTGTGGCACCCAATCGAATATAAATACGAATCGAATAAATTTCAAATAATAAGTAGGCTGGTATAAAAGAAGAGTGCAGATTATAAAATTGGTTTATTCTTCCAAAATTTTTCGTAAAAGCATTGTAACAATGCGACTAGACGATAATGACTAGAGTTCAACGATATATAATTAAATAGATACAAAAGCTACTAAATTGTTAGAATACTACACATAATATAAAAGTTGAAGCGGAGGCTGAACATAAAATCACAGTTCGCGCGGAACTAAAAGAAAACAAAAAAAGAAGAATCTTACATCTCATCAGATTTATTTTCACTAGCCATATGTAAGTGAATCGAGACAGTACACTAGACATCTTATTGTCGCAGATCAGAAAATGAGAAGGGTTTTTACGTCAGCTTGAGGTACTTATAGTTCCCATGCAAAAACATTAAGCTTTTCCACGTATTCTGCAGCAAGAGACTCTCGTCGGCTTGTCACAGTGTTCGAGCACGTCGAGAACAGTCTCTCGCTCGCAACCTGGGTTGCGGGAATTCATGCCAGGTATTGTCGCGCCGCACATGCGAGGGTCTTATACTTTTCTTTGACTGCAGTTTGCCACCAGTGGAATGGGCTCTCGGTATACGTACTAATCGAGAGAAACTGATGCTGCCGATGATGATTCTCATTTCCTCGGCACGTGTGTCAGGCGCGCCGGCACGTTGTGGGACGCCTGAAATAGAATCTCGCTGCGCGACACCATAACGACTATTCGGAAATTATTCAAAAAATATTAGAAACTTTTGAAAATTATTTTTCGATTTGATTAACGAATCGAATAGGGTAATATTTGATTCGTTATTCGAAAATGCGAATATTCGCATACCCCTACTAAACACATCAGCGAACATCGCTGGACTAGCAAACCAGATATTATGTCAAAATCATGTTGTTGTTTTTTCTCGCAAAGTTATTGATATTACAATTGACCCCATAAGTGCGACGTAACCCGAGAAAAGAAGTTTCGTCGATCGTCACCAACCTCATTCAGCGCGGTCGTGTACTCCCTGAGAAAGAACCACTGAACACGCCAAGCCATTGCGTCGTCTGCTAGCAACGCAAATTCGGTTGTGAAACTTTATTACTGGCTTTTGTCATCACTTTATGTTACTGAGGGCCGGTTGCACCAACGTCGCTCACCTTAGCCCAAAGCGGCTCTTTTCTAAGTCGGCTTAGCGCCCAAAACCGACCTCGGATAAGCACGGGTTTAAATTCCGGTTGCGCCAACGTTAACCCGGCTTTACAGACACGCCCCTAGCTAAACGCTGGATTTGCTTAGGGAATGTAGGGACAAACAGAGCAAACTAGGGAACTCTCAGAGGGACGAATACGATTGGCGGAGAGGAATCTAGTGATGTAAACAAAAAACCTGCAGTAGTAGCCGTCGTCGGCGTCTGCTTTTCGCTGTATTTGTTCGGTGAGTAACGAAATAAAGGTCTCCAAATTCAATCATTTTTTCGCTTAACTTTCAAAAACAGGAGTCAACGCCTTAAATAAACACGAATACTCTTTACATCTGTGATTGTGTGTTTAATATTGGTTGATAACAGAATATTTTGACAGTGACAGTAGTTTTCGTGCTCACATTTTGAGATAGAGGAGCCATCGGAGGCCCCAAATCTCACTGAACGCGAGAAGGGCGCTCTACTCGCTACATCGCTGAAGACAGAACATCATCGAAAATAAGTAGGCTGGTAAGATGCCTACTAATATTCAGTCATGCCTGAGACCGATGAAGTTCAAAACAGTAACGAAATCGCCACGGCAGCTGCGAAAATGCCCAAAAATCGTCGAATAGAAGTCGCCGAGTTGTCCTCGCCACGAATAGAAGTTGTCGTCGCCACGAACGAAAGATATAAAGCGAAATATTCCTAAAAAGCGCGATCACCAGAACAGTTACGGTTATGGAGTGATACAGTTTTTTGAAGCCAAGATTCTACTCGCGAGACAAGGAAAATTCACTGAAGATTGTCTCGAAACTCAGAAAACAAAACAAATTGACTTTTTCCTGTTTTATAATTTAAAAGCGCCGCAATCTGATGCAAACGGCAGAAGTGTCGACAATCAGCTGATCGCCGAGATCATGTACTGCCACTGTTCAACGCGCTGATCGGATTGAAGGATAGGCGTTGCAAGTAGAAATAAACAAGGTGGTAAATAACAATAGGTTACAGTTATGAGAAAATCAGTAAGTACATACGAATAAGCTCGTTGACAGAATAACCAACGGGAAGACAGACGTGAGCACCATAGCTCCGTACGTATCTCGGTTAGGGCTAACACGCACTGAGAGTGGAGAGCGAACTTGAAAACAGGGGTCGATAAACACTTCACGCGACAATATTTTGCATCCTTGTCGCAATCGAAGGTCATTCTGTCGACACTCTCACGCTGTTGTAGCCTAAAACACTTTGTACAACCAATTTCGTCCACCGCGTCGACCGCCACAAACCAGCCGCCATGTTTTAAATCCAGGATTAAGAAATAACCAAAAGCAAAGCGCCCAATGTTGAGCGCTTACAATAAGCGTAGTTTAGTGCCAGGTTTAGCGATAAGCGATTTCGGTGCAACCGAACGAAACCGAAACTTAGCTTAGGTTCTCGGCTAAGCTCCGCTTTGCGCTAAGCGGCGTTGGTGCAACCGGCCCTGAGACGATAAAACAAAGTCTTCATGTTTATAAACTGAGGAGTCACAATGCTTACAAAAATTATTTGCTTTTTTTCATCAGACAATTTCTTACCTGACGTTGAGCCCCTATTCATTTGTCCATAACAACGGCCCTAGCAACTGTTTGTATGGAGCGGAGCGCCATGTTGTTAAGTCATCACTTATGGGGTCAGTATTGATCCTCACCATGTTTTTCAAGCTGAAAGTCTCTACTGGCAACAACAAAACAAATGCCGCCAGCGGCAGGCGGGGTTCGCAGAGTTTCACTCTTTGGACTGTAGAATTCCCAACTGAATCCAAGCAGTTTCATCGTGCCCAATGAATGCTTTCAGACCTAGCTACCTGCTCCCACACAGCAGCACGAAACAAACGCTCGGCACACTTCATTTCTTTAGACTGCCAGCTAGAAGGGCAGGCCTGCCTGATAGTAACATCACGGAACTGAAGAAAAAAAAACGCGGGGATAGTTAAATGTTGGTTTTAGCATCTCTTGACATTTTCAAAAGTGGACGCTAACGCAGATGACTGACTTGGTATATGCATGAACCGATTTTTCAGTTTAAATTTAGGGCGAACCTCTTCGGTTCATAACGCCCCACAGACCATTTTATCGTGGGTAGCGCCATTTTGAATACAGTAGTGCCATCTAGCGAGCGTCAAGTTCCGATGCCATGCTGAGTGGTTAGAAACGTTGGCGAAAGCTCTCTTCGGGGCGCCGCTCCCGCGTTGCGTGTGCTGGTAGAGTTCTCCAAAGTGCTGGGTATCCGACTTCGGGCGCGTCTTGTGTTCTTATGGGCCGCGTATGGCGTTTTTCATCTGATTACGGCATTCACCTGTGCGGCAATATTGAGAAGAGCGGCACTGAACGCGCCACCGAGAGAAATCGGAGGTGAGTACACCAAATATTGTATCCTTTTACAGCGAATGAATTTCCCTTAAGATTTTTTTTCGTTTTAGACGTGATACACCGATAATATTTTTGGCGTTTCGTGTCATCCGCGACAATAAACTATAACGTGAATAAGGACGCGCGAGATGAGATAATCGCAGGGAACGATCGAAGGCAGCTGTCTCCGGCTTGCAGATGTTTATAAATGTTGTAATTGAAGATCCCGTATTGTCGAGTGTGTCCTTTGTCTAGAGCTGAAAACATCGAACTCCAGATGGGCCCATTTCCGGAGCGAGTCGAGCAATGGTTCAACGATTCGAAATCGATGCATGAGAATGTTTCAGCAATAGAAATTGATATTTTCTTTCCAGCTACGGTATGCACTAATTTGCAAAATGCGAAGAAACCAGTCGCGTTGTGATGGTCATCATAAGTTCACGGCTCTCTACCATCGCGCAGGAGATCGCGATTATGGAAAACCGATAAAACTAACTTTTCTTCAATTTCCAGTCACTGTCGGCGGCGGAACTGAGCCTTCAACTAAGCGTTGGAGATAATAAAATAAAATCAATGTCACCACTGCAAAATAGTAGCATTAAGACAAATTAAGTTACGAAAAACTTCAAGCTGAAACCGAGATTCTTACGAGAAAATTTGCACCCACCATTCGAGCGTAGCTCATGTTCATCGACGGTGCAGCGCTAAGTTGGGTGCGCGCTCTATTCACGAAATGTTCCGATCACACTCGAGAGGATGGCGTCGGGGAAAAATATTTTCTGTCCACGGACGCAACCCACTGCCGCCGGAGGGTTTGGTGATTTGAAAAGCGATGAGGTTTGAACAAATTTAAAAAAAACAGTTGCCTTGTCGGATACCGTGCCTGATACAGATGTCCTCCAATAATATTCTTCGCTCTCGGTTGTTATTGGCGCAGCCTATTACCGATCTATGATGTCCAGATGACCAGGAATTGCCATCAATGATTCCACTAGGTCAAATTATATCTGGAAGTAAATAAAAGAGAGTGAACCGCGAAAAAGAACAACCGAACGTTGAAAATACACGCGTCCAAGACGTTTATCCCCATCTTTCGTTCGTTCCTAACTACTCGGTAAGGAGGAAAGCGCCGGCAGCCCGTTCCTTTTTACTCTCTTGCCCTCTTTCAGAAAAACGGTTTATGAATTCCCAACGCCGTAATGGCAAAAAAAAAAAGGAAAACAGATAAATAATTGTTTTGTTTAGTTGTAATATCGTTGATCTTAGAGATGAATCATATTCAGGTATATTATTACACCCCTTGTCACATGTAATACACCCCAAAACTCCACTCCGACGTACATCACACTGACGATGAACCGGCGGTACCAACTTTCACGAGCGGCTTCATTGCCGAGTTGTACAACTTATTAAGGTAACTGATAAATGTGTGACTGACTGCAAAAAAAAAAAGAAATCGGGGTTTTCTTGGTCTTACTGCAAAACCTCGGTGTATTTTTTTTCTGTCGCCATTGAAACGTACTTTAGCTGTTCAATGTGTTTTATCCCCTTCGTCATCGAGCCTCTCGTATTGAGGCCGTCAGTTCAACGTCAGGGCGCTGTACGTCGAAGTGAAGGTTTGGGGTATAATGTATGTGACAAGACACCATTGTGAAAAGATTCACTGCACTCAGTGAATTTGTTTGTTTATACGAATTATTTTAAGCCGAATAAGCGCTTAGAAACACACTACGTAGGCAGTGTAACTTGTATACCTTTGGCATCAGCGCTTCGTCAATGGACACCACACGAAGATCATCTGGCGGCGTGGGTAGATTGTCCAGTGTCACTGTGGACGCCCTGTAAATGATTGTTGTCCATGGTTCAACGTGGGGAAAACCCGCCTTGTCCCGGTACACGGGGAAACTCTTGGGATTTGCGCTGAGGCCCGCGTTGCAGTCGCCCAGGCGATGCTCCATGAATTTCCAGAGCCTGGGCCCTATACCGTTGCCCTGGAGCCTCTTTCGAACGGCGTACTGACCAAGGAAAAAAGTGAAGGGTTCTGCCGAACACAGGCGCACGTAGCCACCACTTGGCCTGTCGGAGAAAGAAATACACAATTACAACGGAATTCCCCGCAGACTTTAAGATGCGTGTCTATTTCTTTGTTTTCTTCTTGATTTCAAGGATGTACTTTATTTTTTTATTTCTTGTGTAATCTTGCACAAAAGACTCTTTTCATGAGGGCGCGTCATCTAGAAGCTGCTGCGTCAGTAGACCGATCTCACCAGCCAGTTTGACTTCGCCACCGCAGCCACAATGCATCGAGGGAACTTTAGTCTTTCTGCACGTGCGAAAACCTGTCTGGAGCTCGGCGCGTACATAGAGCACGAGACGGCACGAGCTCCTCTCGCACACTGCCGTTGGCCTCCTGAGAAACTAATGGTATAGGGAGTATTCACTGGCGGCCATATCCGTGTACGTGGTTGCTGAGCGCGTGCTGACGGCCACGCTTCCACAGTTCTTTTGCAACGTGCATTTCACACCATCAAGATTGCCGGTGTAAGCAGGCTATTAATGTAAGCTCGTTCTGAGCATGCGCTCTAAACATTGACCTCAAATATGGCGTCCAGTGAATGCCCCCTATATTCGGCTGGTCGCTTTTCAGCCTCTTGGAGTGATCTGAAAAGCCGGTGTGCATTCAGGTGGTCGATTCCAGGCGCTCCAAGTATACTTGCCTGGTTCTTTCGGAGCGCTCTCAAAGCTCCGACTCTCGCCGTCCTCCGAATCAGAGCGGTTTGAGGCGCTCTGATTCGGAAGTGGGAGCGCGCGAGAGATCTGGCTGCCGACCGGTCACATGACTCCAGCCATTCCGCCATTTTGCTTTTGTGTCGGAAGCGGACGGCGAGAACGCAGCTACTCCACAGAAAGAGGGCTGCGGAAAACATAGTCTCGACGCCGTCACCGTTTTGTTGTGATCCCCGAATCGAGGTGAAATGTCGTTGAAACGAAGGCGTTTAATGTTAGGGGTGGCACCGTCAGTGCTGCTGGCGAAGCTAGCAGACAGCGACAACACCAGCAGCTCGGACAACGACGACGAGGGCCGTGTTTACGAAGCGAAATTTGCCGAGTTGTTTGACGCACCTTGTACGGAGGCCAAGGTCAAGGCCTATGTTTCTATAGTGCGAATCTTCTCGGACAAAGCGGTAAGAACAAAAGTACGAGAGTTTTCAAGCTGTAATGTTGTCTTTTTTGATAGTTTCGCAGGAACTTCCGCTTGGCACGGCTGGCTTGCGATGACCTTATCAGCGTCCGCGTTGACGGCTGCCATTTTTCAAGGATTGACGGATGGATGGATGACTGAATACTGCTGAACCCTTTGACTCCGAGAAGCAAAATTCCGCTAGAGGGCGGCTCACGCCGTCCTCTAGTTGCGCAGGCCACCGTCTATCCACTCGGCTTGCCGCTCTGAAAAGTTGAGGAGCGTTCGGCTGGACGCGCCGATTCTTTCGCTCCAATGCGGAGGCGCTCCGGGATCTGGTAGCTCCGACTCGGATGACTGGAGCGCTCGAAAGTGACCAGCCGAATATACCATAAAGTTATGGCGGCGTCACGGATGCGCCGGGCGCTTGGTGAGATCGGTCTAAGGCGAAAGCCTCATATGTCTGATCGTTCAGTCGACCTTCAATGTTCTTGAGCGAAAACACGTCGACGACACGAGACGTAGAAAAACATGTTGGCTACACGAAAGGTACAAAAACACGTCGGCGACGCGAAAGGTACCAAAACCCACGGTTCGCCACTGGACCACGAGATGGCGTTACTTGTAACAGAATCGGCGGAGACGTGCGCGTGGCGAAACCCAGCGAGAGAAGATGACACTCTCGCTGGGGCAGCCGTGAAGAGCGGGCGTGCGACATGCCGTGAGATTAACGGCGCCAAAAAGTGCGACGTCAGAGAGCGCGGTGTCTTCGGAGGTTCGCCATCACCGGGATAGGTGCTTGGGCTTTCGCCTTCAAGCCGTCTTAGGGATAACATAAGAGACACTGAATTTTTCGAGTCCGAAATTGTCTGGTCGAAATTGCCAAGATCTAAAATCTTTACCTTCGGTTGCTACCGCACTACTACTCAGGCGGTACTTTTAAAAGCTGCACAATTTACGCCATTCGAGCGTGCATCTGACTTCCTCGAAGTAGTCGAGAATACTCACCTGTCCTTTTATCGACAGCGACAAAGAAACCCTCCGGGTCCACCTCGAAGAATTTTTTCACGTTGTCTTCACCTTGTACCTTGCCATGCTCTATCCAGATGTCCACAACATGGCAAACGTCGTCAAAATTCATATTCCGGCATTGAAGCCAGTTGTCCCAACCGGCGGCGTCACTGTCAGTTTCTTGCTTAGTCATTCCGCAAACAAGGATGGTTGAGTAAGCCCTGAAATAGACTTGAGAATAGGCATCATTTCCACAGGCGCGGCTGTCAGTTGGAGCGATTTTTCACGGCAGTCAATTCACAGAAATCAATATCACACGGCAAAGTTAATGTTCTTTCCTTCGAATTAAGTTCTGTGATCGCCCAATTAGCGTGTCACCGGAGGGCGCCCGCGAGGTGGCGCCACAAAAACATCTCGTCGCTAATACGCATCGCCGTAAGCCCACTATCCGCCCGAAGGTAGCCCCAGCAGTTAGAACCAGATGTCGAAAATTGTAAAAATTATTTTTTAATTAACAATTATTGTATTTTATTTTTAAGTCATAAGCGATTTCTGGAAAGCTTGTAAGGAAGAAACGGAGGCCAACAGAGCCCGCGAATCCATGAAGATGAACGGTAACGCTTCCAAGAATGCGCCCCCTTTTCTCATTGAATATTTCCCTAGAATCATAAATATTGAACCAAATAAGTTGTGGAAATTTGGCGTCGGGTCCAAATCGCTAACGCCACATTTGGGCGGAGAATGAGCGTACTAGTTTATTTTTGCAATTAAAAAAAACATTTCTTTTTAACATTTGGTATATGACGCGCTGAAGGAATGAGTAAGCCTGGTATGACTTCACAGTCGGAGTCAAAGAACGAAATTCTAAACATAGTCGGGGGATAGTACAAGCTAAACATATAACTTTGAACATTCTCCACTATACAGTAAACGACCCTGTTCAATCAAATGTACATCAAGCAACATTGGCGGTCGCCATTTTCGCTGCACGAAGCGTGTGATTGGATCCGAGTGTTCACCGAACGCTGACGCGGTTCTCTTGTCCAATACAAGCTCAGAGTGCGTGCCCAGAAAATGGCAGGCTTAGGATCATTGGAACGGGTTCCGAAAAAGTCCCTCAAATCGTGCCTATACGCCTTTTAGTATGCGCCGAGAAGCTGAGGTAAAGGAGGAGACGAGAACGCGTGGGGACGTCAGAAGGTCGCAAACTCTGATTCAAATGATTAGTAGGTAGACCTAAGGCTTTGTCTTCGGTCTATGTCTCCACTGCACTCGTGGAATGCGTTCGAATGCGGAGCGTCGGCGTCGGCCGTTTGGCTCACGCGTTCTAACGAGTTCGACGAGTGCAGTGGAGGCAAAGGCAGCTATAGCTTTAGGTCTACCCACTAATCCTGCCAACCAGAGCTCGACGGTCTGACGTCCCCCGCGCGCTCTCGTCTCCTAATCTTCCTGTTAAAAGGTATCTGACACGCCAAATGTTTTTTTTTTCCTTTTCATGCTAGGCGTTAAAATGGTGTATCAGGACGTCACCAAAATTTTTTTCCACTTTACAATTGCGTAGTTTTCTTTTTAATAAAAAAATGCGAAGCTTAATTCAAAGTGCCCATCAGTGCCCTGTGACGTAACCATGTACCGCAAGGTGTCGGGGCGGTCAGAAGGGAGGCATCGACATACGTCACTAAAAGTGGGTTCGCCGGAAGTCACGTGAGTTTCACTCCTCGTGCTCTCCACGACCCGTGCCTCAGACTTTTCTTTATTGTTGTTATTCTGGTCTTCTCCGAGGGTGATCGTAGAAAACGAAGTTTCAGTTCCGCTAGATTTTTATCGCTGCACCATCGGTTAGTTTGCGTGCTGTAAAAGTTCAGGACGAAGAGTCAGTGGATCAACGTGATGGAGGTCAATGATGATAGCGTTGCGAGTACAAGCCAGTGTACGAGTGCATGCCATCAGTTTAGTGGTACAGAGTCATACTGGGCACAAAACAAGCTATCGAGTTTTGAAAAAAAAATTAGAACGCTCGCAGAAATTAGGATTGCTAGCATACGACACGCCCGGTCGCATTTCTGAAGGTTCAGACACCGAGGTCGTCGAATCATCGGATACTCTCCAGGCTGAAGATGCCTGCCGCCTAAAGAATACGAACGGGTGTGTGTACCGGTAACGAGTAAACATTGAACATAAAGTACGTGTTTTCTCTAGAACATGAGCAGAACTTGTTTACTAGGTGCATATGACCGGGGCAGTCCCTCACACAGAACCTTCTAGGCATTGTAGTTGATCATGTCAATTCACTGACTCCTCTTCTTCTACCTTTACAGCAACATTAAGCAATGAACAGCAAATTAAAAGAAACCTTGTCTGTTTGGTTTGCTCCTGGAGGTGCGGAGAATGGCACCATGACAGAACAGCACACGACAAAACAGCACGCGACAAAACAGCACGGTCAAAACAGCACGCGTCAAAACAGCACCGCGACAAAGCAGCACGGCGACAAAACAGCACGAGGTCAAAACAGCACAGCGTCAAAACAGCACAACGAAAAGACAGCACAGCCTCCAAAAAAGGTGTTCCGGAAATTATTGCGGTAAATATTTGTAGACTCACAAACTTCTCGGCTCTTTTCGGTTTATTGACGAAAATCAGTATATATACTGACGAAAATGTAATATATAAAAGCGTTTGTTTAAAATGTATAGTGAGTTAACCAGGTGCTGTTTCTCTTATTGGTTTCTGCCTGTTTCAGCCGAAGCGACCTGTTCTGTAAGACGCACTGGGGCCCTATCGTGATCTGACATTATCGTCGTGTGCTCGTATTTGTACACAGGACGAACATGAGCTTCACTACCACTTCGGTCGGAGAGGCAAATATCAAAATCCAGAAATTTGCAAGCATTGTACTCAGTGCGATTTTTTCCCCTATTTCACGACTGCGAGAGGTGGTAAATTCGCGCCGACCACAGAAACGGCAATAAAACAATCATATTTATGCCCTCCTCTAGTAGACGAAAGCTAGGGTTGTTAAAAATGTGCGGCATGTACGGATGCTCTTGATTTGCATTGTGCAGTTCACGATTAGATTTTCTTCTTTGAACGAAGAATTCGGCACACAAATGGGTCAAACACCCAGATTTCATCCTGAAGACCCCTGCGCCCCCGGAGCTTTTGTTGAAAGTTGAACCGACCTCGGAGACAAGCTGAAAACTGCGAAAGGAAGTGGTCATATAGTCAGGAATGAATCACATCCCCCCCCCCCCTTTAAACGCCCTCGAAAATACTGACCTTTTTCAATTAACACTGACCTTTTCTTTTTTTGCTGACTATAAACGATACGGAAAATCTGACAAACGTATTAACAAGAGCTTCGCTGAAGGAGGTTCGAACAATTGCATTCGTTTGTTTAAAGCTTTCCGCCCGTCACCTTACGGGAATGCTTTAAGTTGGATGCCGATTGGTAACACCTGTTGGGATGAAAATCGTGGTCCACTACCAACCGCCGTGCCTTCCAAACTGTGGGTCCGACAGATTCAGTGGGGGGTCGTTTAGAGTTTAGTTTAAGCATACATTTTATTATGTGGACTGCTACTAGTACTCATCATTGTAACTGACTCTTGTAGTTTCGTGAAAAGCTCGAGGGGGCGGGGGGGGGGAGGGGTTTCCGGGTTGCGGAGTTTGGTACGCTCTGAAATAGGCAATGCATTTCTTTATTACCTAGCGACAATCAACGAAATGGTGAAGGAGGTTCGATATTATTCGCGCAGAGGGAGGTGAAGAACGCGCTTGAAGTTGACATGCGTGCTGTTTTGTCGCTGTGCTGTTTTGACGCTCTGCTGTTTTGACGCGTGCTGTTTCGACCGTGCTGTTTTGTCGCGTGCTGTTTTGTCGTGTGCCGTTCTGTCGCGTTCCCGCGGAGAATAACAAAAAAATAAAAAAGATTACACGCGGTCACGGTAAGCACGAGGAGTGATACAACTCACGTGACTTCCGGCGATGCCTCCCTTCTGACCGCCCCGACGTCTTGCGGTACATGGCTAGGTCACAGGGCACTGGCGGGCACTTTGGATTAAGCTTCGTATTTCTATTATTTATAAAAGAAAAGCTACGCAACTTTATAGTGAAACAATTGTTTGGTGATTTCCTGACGCACCATTTTAACGCCTAACACGAAACACAAATAACTTTTTTTTTTTGGCGTTTCAGAGGACGTTTGATTCGTCTGCGATGTCGTATTCTCAACGGCATGTCTCTACACTAATATTCCAGTGCACTGTGAAATTATTTGGCAAGAAATGCCAAAAATGCACACCTACCTTGCTAATATATTTTCGACTTCGCTTTAAGGAGCTTGAAGCTGGAGTACAGTACGGCGCTTACTAGGAAAAGCACTGCCGAACGAACAGCTGTCGTTCTCCAACGTCGGTGCAAAGGAAGAGGGAATGCATTCTTTCCCTCGCAGGCTTTAATACACCAAACAGCCCATACCCTGGTCCCGACGATAGCCGACGAAAACAAATTTGTTTAAGCTGTCACTGCAGTTTCCCGAGTCGTGCGTTTGTTAAACCTCCGTGAGTTTGGAAGCATACTTCGTTACAGCTGCGGCAAACACGGCGCGGCACCAGACAGGCGACTAGGGATAGACTAAAATCGAAATTTTATGGCTTGTTTTTGGAAGAAACGCCAGGAAACTCGTACCTAGTGGAGTTTGTAAGTACGAGAGAGTGTGAAACCGTAAATGTTCTCATCAAAAATATTTTTAGACATCGTTTTTCTTTTGATGGTACTTTTCAAAATATTTTTAACTGTTATTGCAAAAATATCAGGGACGTTTTCTAGCAACTAAATCTACAGCAAGTGGCAAGATGAGCTGGAATATACTAGTGCTAGCCGAAATGGGTAAAAAGCCGCACGCTCGGCACGCTAAGCTATGTAAAACCACGACCGAAACATTGGCACGCTATAAGAATTGTGGCAGTCGATTCCAAGTTCCAACCATTTTCTGAACAGCTTAAAAAGACCATGAAATGCTTCTGAAATTGAATTTCATCCACCGGACGTCGTAAAAGGTGTGAAAAAAAAAACCAAAAACACAAAAATAGGGAGCAAAAAAAATTCTTTGCTATAGAACTTTTAAAAGAAAACTGGACTCTTTTGCGCCTTCTTTCCTTCGAAAGCTCTCTGCCTTTTCACTGCTATGCATCCGCTGAACTACAGCACGTCAGCCGAATCCACGTCGCCTATTGGGTAAGCGCCTACCTCACCAGCACCGCGATCATAAACAATAAATATCCGGCAAATGTTTCCTAAAAGTTTTGTTAAATAATATTCAGATCCACATTTTGTAGCATAATTAGAGATGTTTGGCGAAAATTGCAAAATTTGATAATGCTTAGGGTGCCTACATGTCTGTCTGTCTCAGGGTGAAGACATCCATTGTTGCACTGAATGTTCAGCGCGTGACGCTCTCGCGCACTTGGTGCGTGACTTGGGCTCTAAAATGGCGTCTCTGCATTAGCCAAAGCTACGCGCTCGAGCTGATTGACACCGGATTGCGCGTACTTCAAAATGCATAAATAAACGATTGGGCGTAAAAATGGCTGAGATGTCACCACTCAAACAAAAGCGCGCGTGTGTATGAAGGCACTCTAATAACGCTGAGAGCCAAGCGCCATCTATCGTGCGGTAAACGAAGCTGAGAGCCAGCTCCGCCAGCTCCGGAGCTGTCCATTTTACGATCAAATCAGCATGGCCGACAGCGTCGCCTGGTCACCGTGGTCACGACGACCAACGAACGTTTATTTTTTTACGTGTTCTTCTCGCGCGTCCCGACTTCAAGCAGCAAGAAAAAAGTACTTGAAACAGACCACGACGAACAAGAACGCTGGATCCGCAAACACCCGAGACAAGCTGAAACGGCAACGAAGTATGGCAGATAGGCCTAGCAGCCATTCCGCAACGTTGCTTCGACGGTACTTGACCAAGACAGTGCCCACGACCGGCTGGCGTGCTGAATGGAATACGCCCGCACGACCCTTGTCGACCCTTCCCGTATTATAGTTTGATCGCTGACCTCAATTTTAGATTAAGAGGTGAGGTCAATCTCTTCCCTTTGTCATTTCCTTGTTTTCCGAGGCAGTGTTGACGAACACTGTCGTCGAAAAGGGACTTTCGTCGATTCTATCTTCTTGTTTTGTGTGATATAGAGCTCGAATAAACGCCGTATGGATTACCTTCGTAACGCGGTATGTACACTTTGTATGCCATTTTTTATTCTGACACGACTGCACGTCACTGTCGAGCTATAACAGTTCGTGGGAGCTACTTGCAATGCCGGTCCAACCTTCCTTTGCCGAGTGTCGAGTCAGTATCGAGTTGCAATCGTAAAATATCGGTCCCGAAGCGCTGGTGATAGATTTAATTAAGGGACCTCGTGCTGTCTGCTCTTTTTGGAAACTCGCAGCTTGACAGTGACATCTTTAACTTTGATTTATTTATGGGACAACATTGGTCACTTCCCGGATATAATAACCTGCAGGAAAATGGCACAACCCACCAACGTGCTGTCATTTTTAGTAGAAAAAGAAAGTAAGCAAGCTGTCGTTCCCGACGCTCAGTGGACTGGGAAATAATTCCAGCTCAACATGTCCCGAAAAAATTTGATTTTCACAAGAGAATTTTTGCATTACTAACGGCTTGTATAGAATCAGTTCCTGAAACAAAAAAGAAAAAAGGTTTATTTTAATGGCGATAATATTTGAAGGCAAAAATCTCGAACTTGTAAGTTTCTCTTTTTTCTTTTCTGCTGAGCGAGAGTTTGTGCAGCCGAGGTCCGTCTTTGAGTGAAAAAAGCTTGGAAGCAAAAATAAAATAAAAACACAAGGTAAATGAAAAGAAAATAGTATAAACTACCTGATACGTTATAAGAGCAGACCTACGCGTCAAACGTAAATAAATCGGGGACATTCATTTTTTTTTTTTTAGCGCAAGCCATTTTTAGCGTTACAAAACGGGCGCTCGCAGTCGGTTGCCTGCGGCCCCTTCGAGCCGCGTGTTTGAAACCAATGGTACTGAGTATCACAAAGAGAAGAAAAGTGAAAAAGCGATCTCTGGTTTATACTGGTTCTGGCTCAGCAATGAAAGACCTTTGTCAAAACTGCCACTGTGGAGAATATGCGCATCCTAAGGCGATAAAAGCTATTTTTAGTATTATACAAGGAAAACACATACAAAACGAACAAACGAACGAACACGCAGTCACACACGCTCGTGCAGGCGCGCCGCCACACGACAACAAAACACACACACACAAAACGATGTCATGTTCCTGCGAACTGCCCTGCAGTGTATAGTATAACAGGCAATACCAATACGTTTATCCGCGTGACGGGAGAGAGAGAACTTTTTCTGACGTGAGACTGACGTCATTGGCAGCTTGATTCGTAAAGTAATTGACTATGTAAATAGGTGGAGAGATTGAAGGTAAAAACACAATTTTCCACATTCAAAGGTAAGTCATCACTCCGATACGCCTTCATACTGCATGCTAAACAATCTGTTTTGCTTAAACTTTTTAAAAAAATGTAAAGAAATCTCAAAGGTTTTTTTTTTTTTTTAGAGCATTTGTGCACGCAAAGTTGCATGGAAGTTGCGGTTCTCCTATAGCTCGCTGCAGTCTCGCTTCGCGGAAGAGCATAACCGGCACGATCTCATCTGAAACTGTGGCTTCGCCGCTGTGCTTTCGTGCTGCGCTGAAAGACTGCCCCTCAGAGTTGAATATATAAGAAGAATATTCAAGATAGCTCAAGTAAAACCCCTCAATTTTCGAATACTATACTATTCTAATTATTGTAAAAATAAAAGGCATAGACACACGAATAGTTCTTCGAAGGGTTTGAATTTAGACGCACGTCTATATACGAGTAAGTGTTGAGAAATAGGAAAATATTAGAGCGCGCAGGGAACGTCGGAACGCCACGCACTGGTGGGAGTGATTAGTGGGTAGGCGCAAGGCTACTTGCCTTTGTCTCTCGACATTGTTCGAACGTGAACGCGAAACGCCGGACGCCGCGGCGTTCGAATGGGTTGGAAATTAGAGTAGTGACAAAGGCAGCTAGCTTTATGCCTACCCCCTAATCATTGTGTGCACGCGCGCTCTCATCACACCCTCTCCCCCAGTTTCTACCCATATTACTTTGAGGGCGTGTCAAATTGGAATCTTCGTCCTATTTCCTACCAAGCAGCCGAACCACCGAGACTGACGATTTCAATATCACGCGCTTGCGTGGATGACAGGAACACCGTGTTATCTGAAAATGCACTGAGCGCTTTGGGTGTTCATACACGGCCAGACTGGATACGCGCTCGCTGTCTTGCGGCCCCTCTAGGGAGGCATGACAGCACCTACGGTTGTAATGCCTCACTGACACATAGTTGGCTGAAAGCGCCACTGGACGGCCGGGAGCTGAGCGCGACCGTAGGAGGAGTCACTACTCTTCTCGGGGCATGGCCTCTTTTTTCGCCCTTTTTAAAGCGATATTAAAGCTATAGCTTTATGAGCGACACTGTGGGGAGATTTTGTCCTCGTCCCTAATCGTCACCGCGCGCAAAAAAAAAAATTTTTTTTTGCCCGGAGGAAGGGGATTTCGGGAGTCCCTTTTCCCCGTCCCGCGCGAAGCTATCAAAGACAAGCGAAAGAGGCAGCCCAAGAATTGCGCAACGAAGGGCGAATCATCCTGTCGTCTGCTTGAAAGACTCGTTTTCAAACATCACTCGCGTTATGCGAAATCCCACTTTGGCAGTACCCGGTTGCTACGCGTAACGTTGGATGAAAACTTCCTCCGCGCTTAGCCCCTTACTTCACGAATCACTGTTGGCAGTCGTCAGTGGCATCCACGACGTCAACCACAACGGCTATGAGAATTAACACGTCGCACCTCCGTCTTCAGGTACCTGACGGCACCATTCCACCCGCATTGCGCAGCCGTGCTACAGATATTGCTTTCGTTCCTTCGCACATTGGGGGCGAAAAGCACGACTTTTTTGTTTGGCACCAAACTCAGTGGCGCCATCTATTGGGTAGCCCCGGAACACTTCCGTTGCACGCATATTTCCTAATTTTCTACTCATCATTCTTTTATCCTAATAGTGAATTAAGTCTGACAGTGCTATATGTGGTCATTTCCAAAACATAGTGTGTTTATATTTGATTTCGCAAATACTGGAAAACCTGCCGTCTGGTGTAGAACCGGAAGTGGTTGGAGCTGTTTCCACAGTGGCGCCACCACGTTTCAACTCAGACGAGAAAGGGCGAATACCTATTCAGGAGGCTATGCTCTCAGACTTATCTTTCTGTGACTATGCAGTCAAAGGTACGGGAGCTCGTGCTTGAGAGCCGCTTGGTACATCTTGCCCGGTCTGTTCACACTCCTTTAGGAGAATCGCGACCCGGACTTGAATTGTCAGAACAAGTTTTGTTTCTCTCTTGGGGAGCCAATACATCTGCATTTAACCTTCTGCTCATCAATGCAGATGGCGACTGCTTCTTAACGGGTTATCTTCGGGCTTTCTTGGGCGCAGGCATTAGGTCATTCGATGACTCATCAAACACTGTGAGCACGGCTCCAAGGACTAGCTTCTTTATGCGGTATTCTGGTCATAATCCTCCGATTTAACATGCCTGCTGCACACAACTTAGACGGTATCGTTCACAACAAGGTTCTCCCTTGGTATTCTCTTCTACGTGGTGTTTAGCCAGCTGGTGGATAGACAGGCCAGGTGTTCTCCGATGTCGACTTTTGATTCGGGGCACAACGTACAGTACATCATTGAACCACGCCGAACAGAAGCCGTTGAGGAGCAGCGTGGAACAGAGATAATAGTTGGGTCGCAACGCCCCCAAGGAAAAAGATGCACATGCTATATTCTGCTACGGAAGAAGCCGTTTGAAAAAGAAGCGCTTGAGTATAGCCTGGCAGGAGTTCATATGGGTAAATGAATCCTAGAAGTAAAATAGAAACAAAACTTCAAAAACAGTGGTTGTGTATGTTTTCGAAATTACTACGTGTATGAGTATGTTTCCGAAATTACTACGTGAAAGTAATTCAATACATTACTAAATTACCAGCAGAAAAAAGCAATTAATTGCATTATTAATTACTCCAAGAGTAATTTAAAACTGTAATTTCATTACAGTAATGTCATTACTGGTGTCTCTCGTTAAGGTCGTCTCGGTTGCCTGCGAACGCCTAGTCGGACCTTTAATCAGAGCCAACGTCACTAGTTTTGTTGGTCCGACCGCTCGGACAACCCACTTTCTTATTTAGATCGAAGTCCGTTGAAAGCTCCAAGGAAGAGCGTTGTTCGAATACGGTTCTTCTCCATTGCCTGCACACAAGCAGGTTTGGGCGGATGTCTGTCTCAGGGTGAAGACATCCATTGTTGCCCCGAATGTGCCAGCGCGTGACGCTCTCGAGCACCCTTCTGGTGCGTGTAGGTGCTCGCAAGCTTTGCTTAGGTGTGAAAGTCATCCGGCCATTTTGTCCCACACTTTATTTTCCTTTTTTGTTCAGAAGCGCGTGAAAGGGCGTACAAGGTCCCTGCACCGCGTCTGTGGCGCTGACTCGTGCTATGGCGACATTTTTGTTTTCGTCGATTTCTTTGTATTTTACCCGGGGTGAGCGCGTACCGTCGCGGCATCGGTTCGCTAAAGGGTGGCCTCACCCTAAACACAGGCATTCTCCTCGCATACTTCGTTTCCTGGGTCCAGACGCAGCCGATGCTACAAGTGTGAGCTCCGGGTCTTCCAGCGTCCCCGGGCACGCGCTCAGTGCAGAACAGGCACTGTCCAGGGCCACACGCCGTGCTTGTAAGACCGGCCGCGTCTGGACCCAAGCGGTGGGATAGGTGCGCGACTTGGGCGGGTAGCGTTTGGCGCATTAGCCAAAGCTACGCGCTCGAGCTGAGGGACACCGGATGGCGCGCACTACAAAATGCATAAAAAAGAACGATTGGGCGGAAAAATGGCTGGATGTCACCACTCAAGCAAAACAGAGCGTGTGTATGAAGGCACTCCAGGGCAAGGTTACTGGAGCAAGCTCAGTTTCACAGCTCCGCCTGCGACGTGGGCTCAGTGGTGGTCAAGAGAACTAGCAGCGCTGCAGTCGACTCTTACTTCCGGATTGTCTAGCCCGCCAAGTTTGAATAGCAATACTTGAGCTTGGGCGAGTTGGTGATTCATACTAACACTTCACAGCAGAAGGAAACAGACGCACACAAAAATAAATTTGCAACACTCAGAGAAAGAACTCTCACACTGCGCTGACTCTCAACTCTGTGGTGTATTACACTTCATCTTCATCATCTTTTTTTTTTGCTTATTATATGCACATAAAAGTTTTAAAACAAAACAAGGAAGAAAAGAAAAGGAAAAAGGAAGCTCTCAACGCGTTGGTAGCAGACGACGCGCGAGACAGGGAAGTAAGATCCGACTGCAGCGCCGCTAGTTCTCGTGACCGCCACCTGGGCCACTCGCCTCCGCAGGCGAGAATATGGAGCTGCGAAACTCAGCTTGCTCCAGTAACGTTGCTTTAGGGCGGATAGCATTCCTAGCGCCACCAGTGGCAGCGCTTCCACGAGCAACGTAGTAGGAGCGTTTTCGAAGGACTCTCGCTTTGGGAAAACTTCTGCGCGAACATTACGCTTACACAAAATAAAGAAACAAAAAAGTGCAGATGTTCTGCAATACATTTTACACCGGTCCCCGTCGCTTTTGTCCACCGAGCGGATGCGGCACGTAATGGCGCCGGGTGTTCCAGGAAGCTTGAAAACTTAATTTGATCTAGCTATGACGATTGGGGCAATCCACACCTCGCACGGGCCGACAGATAGTGGAACAGCTGTATACATTTGACTTGTCACACAGAAATAAGAAAACAAAAAAGAATATATATATGTCATTGATAATTGAGGAGGAAGAGAGCAGTTGTTTTTGTTTGTTAAAATATTTCCGTAAATTTATAGCACGTGTACATAAAAAAAAAGGACGACAAACATCTTCTTAAGCAGAATAATATTGACTTGATATTTTTTCCCACCCATTTGCCAGCTTCAGGACCAGTATGTTTCTGCTTGAGTGTTTCTGGAATTCTCGTAAAAAAACAGGTTGCTAAATATGAATTCATGCGCATCCTTATATCCGCATCCTGCAGCTGCCACGCACGTTTTCAAACTCATGAGGTTCCAGCTAAAATGCGCACGCCTCTCGACACTGCATCTACACGTGAAATGATTCATCGTCGCCTATACAGCAGCCTCGGAACGGAGCTATATGTTGTGTATAAAAGCCCGGGACGGCTTGCAAACATTATCTTCCTTCTCCTTGACGGTGGCGCACAACAGTTTTTTCTTTCTTTTTTCTTTTTTTGTAAGTACATTAAACATTTTCGACGTGCGAATGTTATGACCGTGTTGCCATCGTCCAAGCTAAACCAGGAGAGACAATATTTTCGAAGGTAGGCACACTTCGTTGTTCGTATGAGGCATTAGGCTATTTACGCATGCGCAGCCCCTGATATTCCACAGAAGAGGCCACTGCGCATGCCCAGAACTCGTTCCACAGCCCAGTAAACAAAGATGGCAGCGCACAGGAGCCAATTGTTTTTTTATTATAAAGACGGGATATTTGCGAAAATTGTGGATAGTCTTGAAAACAACTGTCTTTTTTAATAAGATTGAAAATACTTTTACGATATAAGAATTGAGATAATCGCACTAGTGAATACATGCTGTCAAAAGTGCACTTTGTAGTTTTAAAATGGGGCTACAATTTCATTGAAACATACATTATTTCCATCATAAGTGTTTAAAGTTACCAAGAAAAAAATGTATGCAGCCTGGCGAGTCTCCGATACCCATACAAGGCAATCAGCTAGACGAAATTATTCCTGCTAAATTTAGCGGAAAAAAATTCCGCGCTAAATTTAGAGGGAAAACATCCCTGCTAAATTTAGTGGAAATTTTTCCTCGCTAAGTTTAGCAGAAAAAATTCCCCACTAAATTTAGCTGGAAATTTTACCCTAAATAGGACGAGGGGAGGGTACGGGTGAGGAGGAGGAGCATACCCTCCTCTCCGTACCTACCCCTCCTCTTCCTCAAGAGCTGCGCTCTAATTCGGCATTACAGGGGATTATAAACGTCTTGCATTTATTTTTTATTATAGAGTTTTTTTTATGGCAGCCAGAAGCCTGAGCTCATAACTTTTATTTTTGGCAGTTTCTTCTGATGAAGAGTTTGTGCAGCCGGGGTGCCTCCTTGGTGCAGAGAGCTCGCGCTTGTAGCCTAGTGTGGTATCGCCATTCCGGTTGATTTGGACAAGAAAATAATGAGAAGCCAATATTTAGACGAAACAATACTCCACCCAAAAGATAAGCAGAATAGTGCAAAATGCGTGAACACGTTACAGAAATATAGTTTCTTTTTGAGCGGAAATAAATTGACGATATTAATCTGTTATTCATGGTGCATGTGGCACTGGAGGCGCATCAGCGGCAGCTCGCCGCCACGGGATGCTTGCGGGCCGCTTCCTCAGTGCCGCGGGCCGCATACGGCCCACGAGCCGCGTGTTTGAGACCGCTGGTGTAGCTCATAGGCCTCTTTTTCTCGGCCAGGGGGTTGTTAGAGGCGGGGTTTGGGCCGCACGTCCGGGAGCTTCCTGGCTCGTGACGACGACCATTCCCCGAAGTGAAGAACCCAGGGGTCCAGTGGAGGTGGGAGAATTGGTAACGTAACGAACGGTTTAATTACATGGTTGCGATACAGTCGTCAAATCCGAGAGAACTCCTGAGCAGACTCGCGCTCCGCCTTATATAGGGTCCGTTTTCTCCCTCACTCCCCGCCAGGGCAGCAGGTGCGCAGCAGCAACCCGCCGTCAAGTGCGTCGTAGCAAAGTCCGCCGCGTCGTAGCCAGAAGTGCGTCGTAGCCATGGTCCTCCGCAATTAGGTCATGCCTCTCTCCTTTCCTGAGCGCGCCAAGCCCCACGCACGCACACACGTCCCGTTGACGTCACGGACTCGTCGAGACCTGTCTCCGCAGTTAGGCCCGGCCTCTCCCCTTCCGGAGCGCACCAAGCCGCACGCACGCACACACGTCCCGTTGACGTCACGGGCGCGTCGAGACCTGTCTCCGCAGGCGCAGACACGTAGGCGCCGGTTCCGTACTCCTCGAGACTCGTTTCGCGTAGGCCCCGTCCAGCAGGCGACGTTCCCGGACAGATCATGACTCGTTTCCGCCGCGTTGAAACTCGGAAGAAGGTCGCCGAAGGTTCCATTCTTAACAGCCCCTCCGGGGCCAGGGAAACCTCGAAAGGCCGGTGGTACACCGCTGGCCTGAAGAGGTGGGCTTGGAGTAGGCCTTGAGAAGACGCTGCAAGCACCCAACAAACTCCCAAACCTCTTACAACGGAGGCATTAGCGGAAACGTCCCACACAACACCACGCCACACAGCAGCCAAACGCTCGGAATTCGCCAGAGACCCGCCAGACTGGACTACGGATTACAAAAATTTGCAAAAAAACTACAAATTTAAAACCTAGGACAATTGCGGGTATCGAGACCCGCTGTCGCCAAAACACAACTCATTTTTCCAAAGAGGTCACTATGAACAAAATACAAAAGACAAAAACTTTTGCAATTTGTGAGGTCTTTTGGGGTTTTAACGAAGTGCTCCCACTTGGATCCTCATTCCCGTGGATGACGAAGACCTCTGAGATCATCCCTACTGTTTTTCGTGATGCCAGAAAAATCTGCTCAACCCATCGGCATTGCCGTTAAATTTGCCTTTCCTTTTTCTTGCCCTGAAGTCGTAGTGATCGATTTTCACGTGATTTCTAGACGTGAAAATGCGGTCCTTATAGCGCCGATAAAACAATCCGCCTTTTTCATGCCCCGTTACATTGGTCCTAGCAATCTCCTGAGCTGTACCGCGAAACCCTGACACACTAGGGTCGCTCTTCTGCTCGACTGTCAAAGACACTCCGTCTGCTCGTAGCAGAGGACCAAAGTTACGTGACGCCGGAGCTACGAGAGATATTTCACTGATCCCGTCTTCCTCCGCCTTTTTCGCCGGCTCGTTGGGACGGCGTACACTTTCTAGTGCTACGAGGTCAGGCTGTTCTACAACCTGGTCCCTCTCATCCCGTTTCTCTGCCTCGAACTCTGGTAGTGCCTGCTCCCCGACAGCTGCCTCTGGCTCTGGATCACTCGTCAACAAAGGGGCGAGCTGACGCGATTTGGACCCTCGTACCTGACTGAACTAGTCCCTCTCCCAGTTGTTGACCCTCTCGCGCAGCAGGAATTCTGACCGGTTAGAAAACAAATAAGGATACTCCAACGGGACTGTTTGCGAGACAGCCGCCTCTGTCACTAGCTCTCCGAACGGGCCAGTTATCCTTACCGTCGCCATAGGCAGACAGACACTGTGCTTTTCGAGCAGCTGCTTGATCCAAACTACCTTTCCAGTAAAATCGGATGTCGTTACATACGACGGATGAACAACGTCCATCGTCGCTGCACTGTCACGAAGCACCCTGCACGGCTTTCCGTTTACCTGGAGCTCGTGAAGATAGGGACGAAGGAGCTCCAGGTCCTCGTCACTACCGGTCACGGTCGAGAACACAACCCGCGGTTTCTTACATCTGGCCGCTGTGTGTCCCGGCTCCTGACAGTTGTAGCACAGGAACGGCTTCCTAGCCTCGAACTGCCCTGTTTGGCTTTTCCGCGCCTCGTCTCCGTTCGAGTGTTCTGCGCTCTTTTCTGGGACCTTTTGTCCTGCTTCGGGCTTCTCGGGCCCGTTTTCTCGCGAGCCGTTTCCCTGTCGGAAGGTCTTGCGCTGATCGCTCCGGCCGGGTTCGCTTTCCTCTCCGCTCAGCTTTCTACGCGTTGCGTACTCCTCGGCTAGCTCAGCGGCCCTTCGACAGAGTCGACTCCTACCCTGTCCTGCACCCAGAGCTTGACTGACTGCGGAATGCTACGAAAGAACTGTTCGAGGCACACACACTCGACTACCTTGTCTCGGCTTCGTACACTTCCTCGCTCTTCAACCATTCTATCAAATTGGTTTTAAGCCCGTAAGCGAATTCCGAGTAGCCCTCGCTGCTCTTTTGGATGCGTTTCTAAACCTTTGACGGAACGCCTCGGCAGAAAGGCGGTACCGTTTCAAAAGGCTGGACTTCACCTTGTCGTAGTCGTCCGCGTCTCCAGCACTAAGGCGCGCGACAACCTCTGCAGCCTCACAGGGCAACAAAGTCAAAAGCCGTTGCGGCCACGTTTCTGGGGCGAAGCTCAACTTCTCACATGTCCTCTCAAAGTTCACTAAGAACAGGCCCACGTCTTCCCCAACTTTAAACGGCTGCATGAGCTTCTTCATTTGATACGACTCGGTCTCACTTGCTCGCACCGGAGTCCCAACTCTACTGTTCTGTGAGTTTAATCGCTGTTGTTCCATCTCTAACTCTAACCTTTTTAGCGCTGCTCGTTCCTCTTACTCTTTGCGCTCTCTGAAATCGCTTTACTGATCTCAGATTTCTTCCATCTTTTGCTCCACCTCCGCCAACTCAATTCTTCACACAAACAGAATAAATCTGTTCTCCGTAACCTCATTAGATCCATGATCGCTGCTCTTTAGCTTTGGCTTTGTTCTAAAACTTGTCGCGAGGTTGTACCTAAACCTCAGCGCACGAGTCAAACACTAAGGATTCCCAGCAGTTCAAAATTAATTACCCATAATCTGAAGCCTGGCGAATCTCAAAGCAAAGTCCAAACGCTCACCCGCAGATGTAGCACGATGTCGCATGGTCCGATCCCAACCGCTGCCAACCAGTTGTTAGAGGCGGGGTTTATGCCGCACGTCCGGGAGCTTCCTGGCTCGTGACGACGACCATTCCCCGAAGTGAAGAACCCAGGGGTCCAGTGGAGGTGGGAGAATTGGTAACGTAACGAACGGTTTAATTACATGGTTGCGATACAGTCGTCAATCCGAGAGAACTCCTGAGCAGACTCGCGCTCCGCCTTATATAGGGTCCGTTTTCTCCTCACTCCCCGCCAGGGCAGCAAGTGCGCAGCGACCAGCAACCCGCCGTCAAGTGCGTCGTAGCAAAGTCCGCCGCGTCGTAGCCAGAAGTGCGTCGTAGCCATGGTCCTCCGCAATTAGGTCATGCCGCTCTCCCTTCCTGAGCGCGCCAAGCCCCACGCACGCACACACGTCCCGTTGACGTCACGGACTCGTCGAGACCTCTCTCCGCAGTTAGGCCCGGCCTCTCTCCCCTTCCGGAGCGCACCAAGCCGCACGCACGCACACACGTCCCGTTGACGTCACGGGCGCGTCGAGACCTGTCTCCGCAGGCGCAGACACGTAGGCGCCGGTTCCGTACTCCTCGAGACTCGTTTCGCGTAGGCCCCGTCCAGCAGGCGACGTTCCCGGACAGATCATGACTCGTTTCCGCCGCGTTGAAACTCGGAAGAAGGTCGCCGAAGGTTCCATTCTTAACAGGGTAAGCGCGTCCGTAAGATTAAAGCGCTGGAGGAATTTTATGAAAACAAGTACCACCAAGGCTGGTGCATGTTGGGACACACATGAGCCAAAAATGGTGGAGCGTCGCCCCCAATCTAGCTTCGCGACGGCGCGGCGCCGGCATCTACAGTAGACCAGTAGAAGCGTGCTTGCAAACTGCGGCGCACCACCGGCAGCCACATGAGACCAATCGGAGTGTGCGAGTGTGGACGTGGGATGCGCCATCAGCCAAAAACGGCGACGCGTCGCCGGTATCCAATGGCAGCGCCCGCGGCACTGATCAAACAATGGCGGTACTTGGATAAGTCAGGATATCCAAAGTTTTACGTTAAGATTCGTGCATGTAACGGTCGCTTCAAGCTCTAAGCGGCACTGCAGCATTGGATCATGAACGAGCCATGTTTGTTCACAAGCGTGTGTCAGCATTTCTTTCTACGCGCGGTAAAAAAAGCGTCTAAAAAACTAAAAAGTAAAACAAAAGATGAAATACAGCTGGAGAGCTTGCACTTTCAGTGCATTATCAAAACGATAAGAATGATTTCTCCTAGTATTTCATTTCTTGTTATTTCCTTCACAAATTTATGTCCACCAATAAAATTCTGCCAGCTTAGCGTTCGGGAGCAACGTGAAAAAGCGTAATCACGCACGACCGAAACGCGGTTCAGAAATATTTTATTCTGCTCGCCAGAGACGATGCGCAAACTTGAGAGCAATATACCCGTAGTGCGGCGGACTGTGCTCGCGTACACAGCCTAGCTGTCCAGATCACCTTTGCCTTCGGCTTCCTCGGTAGTGCTGTAAAGAGCGCCACTGCAGCGATGGGCGAAGACAACACCGGTGGGACCTGCGACTGGCTTCAGATCCGCAACATGATACCTGACGACATTGGCCAGGTCCTTGACATGTGGAAGGAACAGGGTTGGAATCGAGACAGGGACATCCTCAGCATCTTCTACCAGGTGGACCCTGATGGCTTTTTTGTCGCCGTCGATACCAGGACTCGCCAGTTGCTTTCAGACGTTGTCAACTAATTTTGCACGTGTAAGGTTCGTATGCAGAATACCATAGCAAAAAAACAATTAAGGTCTTTTGCAGGTTTAGTAATCAAAACAGTGGCCTGTAGTGCAGCCTCGCAAGACGAGTTCGTCCAGGAAACGATCAATTTGTTGTCATTATCTCCACGTCGGTAAAGCTAAAATCGGAAGGAAAAAAAGAACTGTGGCTAATTGCTAGGAAATCGTGTTGTATATGGGAAACGTTCAAACATTAAAAACGTTTATATCATCGTTTAGCAGCACATCTAAGCTGTCCAGCCAGACGCATACGTTAACTGCGCTCTTCATCAGTGAATTTAACGCCTGGCATCTGTACTCTTAAAATGATTAACCTGGTTATTTTTCAGAACATTCTACCCCACTCCTCCTTTTTCACCTCGCCTGCCTTTCCTTCTCATTCCACCCCTGGTCACATGCCCTCCTCGTTAACCAATCAGCGTGGAGAACCCCACTCCTCCTCTCCCACCTGTCAACCAATCAGTATCAAGCCTCGCGGCCACACTTTTATCCAGGCTTCCCTTTTGGACTTCACGGATTGACGAACACCTAGCCAAAGAACGTTGCCCGAATGAAAAATCCATCAATGTAACCCTGCTTGGCAGTCAATGTTTTCTAGTGGACCGCTGACTGTGCCTGACTGTACGTCAAGCATGTCTGATTGGCCAACAAGTTACTCTGACCGACATTCAAACTCCAGTCAGACCCCGCTTGTCGGCTTTTTGATGGTTTCCTGGTGGTAGTCGGCCACCGCAAAATGCCGTCAAGGTTTCTGGGTGGTGACTGTGATTGTACGTCGATTGTCTCTGACTGTACGTCAAAAAGCTTTGACGTGCAGACAGATGTACGGTCAAAGGACGTAAAGTTCGTTCGGATACCACTATTTCGTCAAATCTATGAAAATGAAAAATAATCTATGCACGAGAAAACTATTTCGGGACGTGAGCCCATAAAACCGCTGATGTTAGAGATATGACACGCAACCGACCGACAACCCTGATTAGAAGTCCGCCGAAACGCCGAACACGCCACTTTAGCTTCGCCCATAGAGGCTTCGCCGAGCTTTCATGAACGATCGCTCTCGACTCGTTTTGTTTGCCCGCTTGCTCCAACCTGTCGATCCTGCCCGGGCTCTACAATGTCTTATGTTTTAGTAGAATTTCTACTCCACAAGACCCAGCCTGTCGTGAGTTCCGACGATGTAAGGGACTTTAGCGGTGTAGTTGAAGACGACAAGGTGTACCAGGTTTACTGGGCCGGAGACGCGCGAACAAAAGGATCGTTCTACGACGCGAAAGTACTCTATACATGGCAGGTGAGTAGAACTGAAGTACGGCGATTGATGTAGGAGTGCTTTGCATAACATGCTGAAGGCTTAACTATATATGCAGCCGAAGCATTCTTTAGAGCGATGCGCTCATTGTCGGAATCTCGCGCTGCAATACTATAATGCTCCTGACTCGGTCCGAGAGGTTTGAGCCAGAAGGTTTATACCTTTCTATCTGGCATGGGCTATTGGCCTTACCACTGTGTCGCACCTCAATATTATTGTTTCATGAAGAGCGCAGACAAAAAGCATCCGCGAGCGTAGTTCAGATATGTCTGCTGCTCGCGTTCGTCCGTGGAAGCCAGGGCTGTCTGTCGTAGCATGCATGCTTGCTCTCTAGCTTCAACGGAGTCGCATAGGTTTTGTGAATTAAAGTGTATATGGTCGTCCCGAAAGGTTCAGACATCGAGGGCGTTTCTTTGAACCATGCTTACGGTGCATGTGGTCCCGTTTGTAAACGAATGTCCCTTTTGCCTGAAAAACGCTAATTTCAAAAGGGGGAAAAATATAAAGAACGGGTACACACTTTTCCTGATTTTTGATGTCATGAATTACATTCTTTTTAAGGACTTGTGAACCGTTTCACAGCTAAGCCAGATGGCCACCTCGGCTTGTGAACCATTTCATAGCCATCCAAGATTGCTACCTCGGAATTTGAGCTTTATATAAAGAGTAAAGCTATATGCACTTCGGAGTGCACTTCGGACGGAAATGGCTAAACGCACTCCGCTAAACTCGTATAAAACGAATGGTCAAATCCAGTTTTCTAAGTGATGGCGAGAACTGTGTGTCAGCTGAGGTAAGCGTGCGCGCTGCCTCAGCTGATAGTTTCGACCACAAAATGTATACCCGACCCTGTTAGCGGTTATTTTCAAGAAATTGTACGCTCTTTCCGTTTTTTGCAGACGCGTTTTTCTATGGATTATTTAAGTACCGTCACGCGTAACAAGTTATGAAACGATTTAAGAGACAGCGTTTTTTCTGTACCGAGGTATAGAGCACACTTGTACTGTACGCATTACAAGTAATCGAATTACTTGTAATCAATTACTTTTTGGAGTAATTTTGTAATCAGTTGATTACTTTTATTAGGCAGTAATCACAAGAGTAATCTGATTACTTTTTGAAGTAATAAAAATTACTTCTAACCGTTACTATTTTTCCACAAGATCCCCCCCCCCCCCGTTCCTGCACACACCTTTTTTTTCTAAAATAAGAAAAATATAATTTGCTTTTTTTTTTCGAAAGGAAAAAAGAAAGTTTTTGTGGAGCTGTAGGAAACGAGGTCAGAGCCTTTATACGTACACTTCCTGTGGAATGTCCATTTCTTTTGTTTCGTTTTTTTCGAGCTGGGACTGGGAGTGGGAAGCCCCAGGGAGCACCAGTGCGAAACAAAGCCCATTCAGGGCGAAGTTTGAGAGAGCAGAATGTAGCTTTGTAAGTCCTTCGTTCAAAGTAGCCCCCTCCCCATACACACACACAGAAATAAAATAAAAATCCTGCTTACAGGTACCTACTCGCAGCCCGCAGGAGAACCAGAACCGAAGAATGTCTAAAGCGGATGCAAAATATAACAAATCCAGTTCAAATATTTCCCCATTTCCCCTATGGGGTCTTTGTGGCAAGCAAGGTTTCGGGTTGAGAAGTGGGGGGGGGGGGCGATCTCTTCCGCTAATGGATACAACACGTGATCCATTTCAAATACTGGAGCTGCTGCTCTTTTGTATAACATGCGAGTTAATCCACGTGTGAATAATAAAATGAGCGACGCAAACTTTGAGCGACAACTCTTGCTTAAGCTTAACAAGATCTAGAACCCCCTCCTCGCTCCCCCCCCCCCAACTGGCGAACACCCAAATCAATAAACTTCTTCAAACGAATTCTATGCTTGTGTCCGCATTGTGAAGGTGCAACGACCACGAAGAGGGAACCCGTTTTTTCATCTTCAATACTTGTGAAAATGTGAAATATAGGTTGGCGCTTTGATGTGTGAAATTCATTGTGACACACAAGGTGTCATCAAACGTCTAACGAAAATAAGACAAGGTTCAGCATCTGGTTCCGGTGGAATTCCAAACGCTATCTTGAAGTCCTGCGTTGAGGTTATTTTGAGGTACTTGGTTATTTTGTTTACGGTATCTTTGAAATGCGGATTTATACCACTGGACTGAAAATTTGCAAATGTGGCCCCCGTCCTCAATTCATGCCTAAAAATCTGGTACAGAAATACAGGCCATCTCACTGCCATGTATGTGCTGCAAAAATATGGATCACATCATTTACACTAACCTCCTAGAGTACCTTAGTCTCACAAATTTCTTTAGTCCGTCTCAACATGGTTTTCGTACGGGATTTTCTGGCACCACGCAGTTGCTCGAGTTCTATCATGACATTTCACAAGCGTATAATAAAGGCCTACAAGTTGACTGTATAAGTGTATCTTCGTGGGCTTCAGAAGAGTTTTCGATATGATTCCTCATGCTCTCCTTCTGCAGAAACTTCATAAACTGAATATAGATCCGGGAATTATTCATTGGATTAACGATTACCTAAATTAAAGGAAGCGGTCCATGTTAATTAACGATGTACAGTTTTTGTTTATATAAATAACATTCGGAGTCCCGCAAGTGTCGGTATTTGGCCCTCTCCCGTTTTTTCTATTTATTAATGATATAGTTGATAGCACCTCTTCGCATATTCGATTATATGTAGATGATTCCATTTTGTACAGTGAAGTCACTTGTAACGATAATGTGTTTACTCTTCGAAGCGATTTAGATAACATTGATGTATGGTGCATCAAATGGTGCATGCCTCTAGATGTGTCTAAATGTATTGGCGTCAGATTCACCAGTAAAACTAGCATTGTTCCTTCGTTCTATAGATTCGTGGTGTTTCGTTTGAACAGGCGACGGAGGTTAAATATTTCGGAGTAGTTTTTCATTTGATTTAAAATGGAATAAACATGTTGACTATAATACAGCGAAAGCAAAGGCGGTCACTGAGATTTATTAAACGTAAATTTCATTTGGCTCCCCCATCTTTGAAGGAGACACTATATTTTTCTCATATAAGGACTGTATTTGATTGCGCCAGTGATATTTGAGATCCGTTCAGGCAGAACTTGGTAGATCAAGTTGAAAAGGATCAGAATTATGCTGCAAGATTTGTGACAGGTAATTATGATTTCAGAGCTAGCATTATTACACTTAAATTGTCCCTAAATTGGATACCCCCGTGTCAAAGGCGGAAACTTCTCCCATACTTTTTATATAAAGTGTTTTACAGCAATACCGCTATTTGTAAATTCAAGTATTTTTTTTTAGCCTGCTTACGTGTCCAGGAGACCTAATTAAAACAAATTGTCCATTTCATCGCAGAACTGATGTTTTCAAATGTTCGCTTTTTCCGCGGTTCATTTTGACGATTGGAATAACCTGCCTAGTGACATTGAAAGATGTTGTCAATGCTCTTTTCTCAGAAGATTCAAGGATACGTCTAAATATCGTTGTGTGTATTGTTCTGTTTTACTTTCTGTTTTACGGTGTAATTTTTTGTCTTTGCCCCCCCCCCCTTCCTTTCCTCTACTATAACGCCTCTTTAGGCGATGTACGTACTTAAATAAATGTAAATAAATCGCGTCCTCGATGTCGCAATGTGGCTCTGGCAAATCCACAAAGCGACATGGGTGACGCGGAGCACTAGGTAATCCGAAGTCATCACTTTTTCACCTATGGGAAGTGCATTATTTTTACGGTTACCCTTATACTTTAAGGGATCACAAATTTGTCGTCGGCGAGACGACTATAAAACGCAAATTCGAAATTGAGGCGCGCTTCAGAGGCTCGATACAACGATCCGGGGTTCAATTTAATTGAAATAGATAGCACGAACGCAGTTTTGCTCTAAGAAACGGGCTGAACAGCCTGCGGTAGTTAAAAACATCTGTCCTTCAACAGTGACGTGTAGATTCTGGATCGGTTGAGTACGAAAATCAAAAGAAGCTAGAACAATGGCAGGCAGCTTTTATGTGCTCGGCTACAAGCCGATTGTCCACCGAAAACTATACTGCTATAACAGAAACAAAACAAAAGGAATTACCTAACGCCACACTGGTCGTTCTGTCCGATTTATTTTAATGCTAATATTTCGAACTGCAAATATACGTACGTGCTTCCTTGCTGGCATACCTCAAGCCTGTTCAGCCTTCTCCCAAGATCCCAATCGCTCTCGGGAAGGGGACAACAGGGCATTGCAGACGACAGTTACATTGGCCACTATACGATAGGAGCTACTTTTCAGACCAGCGTTCTAACATGACTATCCGCAGGTCAACCTATTGCACCGTAATCACTCAAGCGGCTTTTCTTAAACTCTTTATTATAAAGCAGAATGTCATCCTGCGACCGCGCACATAATCTCGTCTCGCTGTATAATCTCGTCTCGCTGTTACACCAATGGTGTTTATTAATGCGTTAACATTAGTACCCACATGGCAGGGAAAAGCTGTCGGCTTCCGTCTGTGGACAAACCGGTGGAAAGGGAACCGCGCCGCGTAGAGAGGAGGAGAGTAGTGAAGGACAAAGGCGAGAGGGAGGCGACGTCACGGGGCGGAAGCCAATGCGCGCGCGAGAAACGGATGAGCAGCGAAAGCAGGGTCAGGCAGCGGATGCCGCTGCTAAGCGTGCAAGGCGGGAAAACGAGACAGAGGAGAGGAAATGGCGCCTAGCTCGGCTGGCCGAAATGCGGCACAAGAAGCGGCAAGCCGACGCGGGTCTGCGTGCGACAAAGTCTAGGGCGAAATGGGCTCGGCGAGCCCGCTTCACCGGAAAAAAAATAAAGGAAGATCCACTGGTGGATCCCTAGGGAATGCGTTAACATGACCACTTTGAAACGCCACACATGTCCCTCTTTGGGAAACGCTAACACTGATGATCATGCTACCGCGTTCCCTAAGGATCCACTAATGGATCTTCCTTTCATATTAAAGTACATGTTCGACATGCCCGAACAAAGGGAACGGAAAGAAGAAGAGGCGTGGGGGCGGGGACCTTTCATCTTGTCTGCCTGGAGGAGAAAAACGTCTCGTTCGTCCCTTCTTGTCGTGTCCGCTTGGGACTGGATCAGTAGAAGTGAGGTCAACGCCGCGTTGTATACCTTTCTCCTCGGTTCCTACCTGTGACGGCACGACTCTGAATATTGATTGCAAGCGACAATTTTGATGATGTGTGTAAGAATAAAGGTGAAAACTAAGTCCCCTCGTCCGTAAACTGACACCACCAATATTGAATGTGGCTTTGCTCTTATTTTCATTAATACAAGTAGAATTCATCATACCCAAGACACCACAGTGAGCGTTTGGCCCATCGTAGAAAGGACGATCACAGCGACGCTTTTGGTCCCGTACGTCGCCAGTGCGGGCAGAAACTGAGGGAGGGTGAGACGAGAGCGCGTGGGGACGTCAGAACGACGAGCTCTGATTGGAACGATTAGTGGGTAGGCGTAAAGCTAGCTACTGGGTAAAGTGGTCTCTACTTCACTTGTGGAACTTGTTAGAACTCGGAACGCCGGCGTACGGCGTTTGGCTTTCGCATTCGAACGCGTTGGGCCAGTGCATCGGAGACAAAGGCAGCTGCACATCTACCCACTACTCATTCCAATCAGAGCTCGTCGTTCTGATGTCCCCGCGACCTCTCGTTTTCTCTTCTCCCTCGGTTTCTGCCCGCATAGGTGCACGAAGACGCCAAGTCGATTGCCGACGCGCAGTACGCCGGCAATCAGTAATTTCCACCCAAGAATACACACACCGAGCGGCAGGTGTATACGAACCAACGTCCGTGTGCAGTTCTACTTACGTACACGCTGATTGCGCACGCGCAAAACATGCGTATTATTCTCGGGTGACGAAGAAATTTAATTTTTGCGCCGCCCTGACAACACCAGAGTTGTTCCAGTTTCTTGCAGCGAGGTCCAACTTTATTATCCTAGATTTCTGAAACATTTTATTAACCCATATGCTTGCTTCGGTTAAATACTTTTCATCTCACAAAACGGAAACTACGTGGTCATAACCATTGTTCGCGAGGATAGTTACGCGGCAAATTTAAATATTGGGAACGGGGTGCACCATAAAGGGCGTTTTGAGCCGCAGTAACGCTGTTCATATATGGTACAAAAGACACGGTGTTGGCTGCAGAAATGATGGCAGAATAATCCTCTGACACGCCTCAAGCATCTTGGCAGCATGTTTGCTTCATGTATGTATGCTTCGAACATGAAAGGATGGATGAAGAGATGTTAATGGCTATGTTCATTGTAACTGGCGGTAGCTTGCGCCACCTAACCTAAGTCTCCATACAGTTTTCGCATGACCTATGTAGACGGACCTCATACAAGGAAGAAGCACGCGTCAGACGTTGGCTGCATAGCGTCTTTTGTATGATACGTTGGATGCGTGACCGCAGCTTTACGGTATATCTGCTTATTTCAGACATCTAGGCTCTAGTCACGGACACCGCGAGTTTACAAACTCCAATCATGCCGGTTGAGATTTTGAGTTCGTGTAATCGCACGTTTGCTACGCAGAATAAATGACCTCAGATATGAAGACGTATACTGCACCGGTCGAATTTTCCTTATACAGGGGAGGCATTAGACGTCGTTTATAGAAGCGGACCAATCTTCTAGCGGCCGACAGACATTCGCAAAACGGTCCTTTCTTAGTTCTGTTTCTTTAGAATACTACATGAAAAGACGTCTTACCGGCGTTCAAACCAACAATACCCTGCTATTTTAGCGCGTACACTGTTTTGACCCAGATCGAATGGCTTCATTGATTAGCAAAAATGAAAGCAAAACCTAAGCTTTAGAGCAGGAATACAAAATTATTAATCGAAAAATGTAAAAAAAAGACAAACGAAGACGGCCATAACTTGATCCTGACAAAACACATACACACAAAAGTTATAGTTATTTTTTATATTTTCGAGAAATGACTTAGACACCGGCCGAGTAAAAAGATAAAAGTAAAAATAAAGGCGGCCGTTCATAACCCATCCGCAGCGCAGGTGGATAGAATAGGAAGCAGACGATCCAGCTCGTTATTAATGAATCCTGTCGAAGCGGCCCCAAGTAATGCATGCGACGATGGAAGCCGTTCGCTGCCCTAAAATATGGATGGACGCACCCCCATGCGGGGTTACGAGAGTCACTTCCAGCTCGAGTGCGCAGGGTGAAAGGGTCGCCGCCGAGGCTCGTTTTCAGAAACTAAACAACGTCGCATTTTGCATTCCCCGTTACCGGTCCACGAGGGTATCCTAATTAGCGACGCGTTTCGATTGCATCGATCCTTATATTATTTTGCGGAAACGCCTATTACGGGGACCTCCCCCCCCCCCCCTTTTCGGCCTCTATTGCCATGTCGGTGAAAAAAGTCTGCCGCAACACATGTTAATAGCTTTTAGTGCTCCCAGAATTCGATACACGGAACAGCAAGTTAATAGAGTTGGAGCAGTAGGGCTGTCATACTGTTACCATTACACTAGAGAGTTTTAGTAGATCGTTCCGATACCTCCGATACCCCCGATAACGATGCTATATATGTAAGCGCAAAGGCGGAGCCAGAGTATCGGGTATCGTTATCGGAGTCATCGGAACGATCTACTAAAACTCTCTAATAAGCTGTGCATGGAACCCGTCTCCGGCTAGTGTGTTTTAGCGTCCTATTCCACCCATGCATTCAAAGCGGTCCAGAAGTGCTAACAAATGACGTTACGAAAACCGGAGAGCCACGCCGTCGGATGTCGCGATCCTGGCGGATAAGCGTAAAAGTTCTGGAAAAAAAAAGAAAAAAAAACGAGAGGGGGCGCTGTTCCAGTCGTCGCGCCGTCGCAACTCCATGCTGTCGAAGCTTCCGTGGACTGTACATGCAGCTGGAGAGCGATCTGCAGCGGAACAGGCGTCTGCCGCATCCACCACCGCTGCTGGAACACCGCTAGGATCGCGTCCTGCGACAACGTTACACTCCTATGACGTCATTAGGCGGAACTCGATCGGGACTACCTTTCTTGGACGCGGTGAATACGTCCGTCGGATACGCGTTCCAGGCACCATACCGTTACCGCCATGCTGGAACGAGCACCGCCTAGATAAGAACGCCGTAGTGCTGAATTTGCATCGTAACCCTAGGACGTAGCGAACGCGGGGCACGGATTGGACAAAAGCACTGCGTCATCGTTCGGCCAAGACTCGTGTCCAATCAACGAGGACCCGAGTCTGAGCCGAAAGCTGACGCAGCGGTCATGTCCAATTCACGCCCCGCATTCGCCTCCTTAGACTTACGTTGGAAATTAGCACTTTGTCCTTCTTATCTAGGTGGTGTTGCTGGAACTATACTGCGTTTCAGTAAAAGGGTAGTGATACGATTTTAATGTTGAAAGAAGTTGCAGTTTGTATCTTGCATATTGTTTATTTAGGCACAAGCGATAAAAAACGTGTCAGCTTGCCCCGAAAACGTGATTTTCCGTTGCGTATTCGCGAAGGAAAAACACACATTAGTGTCCGATGTGCAGCCACGTGTGGCAGTTACGGGAACTAGGCTGAAACGTCTCTGCGGGACACGGAAGCCAACAAAACCCGTCCCCTTTTGCTGATACGCTGGCCGTCAGCCTCGTGGTGAACCGTCTTTTGTGTCAGTCGCTCGACGCGACCTTCGACGATTCTAATCCTTGAAAAGTCGAGTCTCGCGGAAGGAGTGGCTTGGGTCTCTGATAGAGAGAAGCCAACGGGAAGCCAGGTGGTCCCCTGAGCACAGTGTCGAACCGGAACCGAACCGAACCAAAAACCGGAACCGAACCGTTATTTCTAGCCGAACCGGAACTGAACCGAACCGATATCTTCGCCGCCATCTTTGAAAAAAACTGGAACAGAACCGGAACAGACGAAGGAGGCAGTTCCTCAGGAATAAAAAGCATTATCTAAAGAAAGAACGAAAATAGAAAAAAAAAGGGGGGGGGGGGGAGGGGTGTAGTTTTGGAAACACACTGTGTTTTGAAGGTTTCTCTTCCCCGCATCTTCGGCACAGATCAGAAAGCATGGCCCCGGAAGCTACTTTGTTTGCAAAAACACTATTGCGAGAAAGCGCGTTTTCGTAGTGCCACACGCACGCGCCATTACTCACGACGCTGTGCCGAGAAGAAGAATTTGTGTCTCTGAAATACATGGCTTAAAGATCGAATATAACAGCCTCACGAAGCAGTATTCCGCGAAGTTTCGGGCTAAAGCAAGCTGATGCCGAAATGTGATTTATTCTATGATTCTAAAAATATTCGCTTGTCCTTCGCGCTTTTTTTGTTTAATTAGGAATATCATTGCGTTCATTTTATGTTATTCTTTTAGGAGTAAGATGGTGTGTGCGGGATCATTTCAAAAATACTATTTATTATCTCTCCCTGTCTGCACATTTTGTGTATTTGCCTTCCGATCTATCATGTGTGCACAAAGTTTTTTTTGTGTGTGCATATTTTGCAATTATTTGTTTTACACTGCGAAACAGCGAACAAAAAACACGTTTCTGCGGACTCAACAGCGGCGTATTTTCGAGTATCGCCCTCACGTTTCTGTCTCAACCGGTTATGTGAACTTCATAATTGATGAACAATATATTTATTTCCATTATTAGACTTAAGCCTCGGCATAACTAACTCCCTGATTTAATAATAGATGGTGAAACTTTACCACGTCCTCAACTAGCGACAAGATTTAATTCAAATTCTCTAGCGGCTGGAGAATTCCCGTCTACAAGTCAACCTGGTGATCATGAAAAATACCTAAATAAAATACAAAAGTTCGATTGTTCTATATCCTGTCACCCAACGGGAAATAATAATGCTTATAATGTCTCTAAATATAATACAGCCTGTGGTGTCGATGTCCTTGAAATTGTGCCCATTAAATTTGTATCTTACATTATTTCACTCCCCTTTACCCATATATGCATTTGCATCCTTGAAAGTTGTATATCTCCTGATCAACTAAACATAGCGAAAGTTTCAACAATCTGTAAGGGCGGCTTCAAGCATGACTTGGATAACTTCAAGCCCATATCAGTGTTGCCTCTGTTCTCGAAAATAATTAAAAAAATAATCAACGAACGATTCCAAAAAATTTGTGGCAAATACAATGTCATACTCAAACAACAATATTTCTTTCAGAAGGGTGAACCCGTGAATTAGCACTTTTGCATATCAAAGATAAAATATTACATAATATAGAAAATCAACTGTTCACGATTCGTTTATTTGTCGACTCTATAAAACACAACATTCTTCTTTGAAAGCTCGACGTGTAACGTGTGACGTGTGACACAAGCGTGCGACATCTCACACAGACGTTTATGTGTGTGTGTTACGCACCCCACACGTTTATGTGTGTGTGACGTGTGAAACGCTTGTCACGCGTCACGCACTCACTTATGTGTGTGTGACGCACCCCACACGTTTATGCGTCGGGTGCGTCACACACGCACACGTTTATGAAGGCAACCAATCCTCCACATACGTCCTCCGTAAAAAAATATTGTTTCATTTAAAAGATTTATCGCTCTATAGTTACTATTTCAAGGAAACGAACGGCTGCATGGAAGCACTAAACTTTCTTCGCGAAAGTCCCACATTCAAGAGCGCAGGGTCTACGTGAATCTCTCAAACATACTGCGCAAACTTTGTGTACGCTCAGGAACCGAGTTTTCGAGAAACCCGACACGGCGTGGTTGGAGCCCGGAGTGTCATCTTTCGGTGACATCGCGGACGCCAGGTGGACTCCGTTCCACCTTACGATGAAGCGCGGAGGAAGCTACGACCCGTGTAAGCCAATCTAACGCCGCGTGAGTGTCACGTGACCTTCAAAAGGAGCGCGGCGACGTGCAGTCACGTGATAGGTTAAGAGCACTGGATTGGTTTAGATGGCTCGTAGCGCCCACCGCGGTCCGTCCCAAGGTAAACCGGAACACACTGGCGGCGGCAGCCTGTTTACACCTTTGTCTGGGCTCGTCCGCAACACCGGGGGCGCGTCCCGCCGCGCCGTCGGCGGAAGCCCGAGCTCTTAATCGCATCGCAGTGAACAAGATCCTCCAATCCCATCCACCTCTGCTCGGATTAGCCCCGCTTAGCGCGTTCGCCCGTGAAAAGGGATTATAACTTCGGGAAGGGAAGCCCGCCGGTCTCGCTGAGTGGGATTCGTCTCTGGAGTCTCGTTCCCCCGTTATACTCTCGCGCCTCCTGCCGATACTGTGGACCCCTCCGTCTTTTTCACTCTTCCGTCTGTCACCTCTCTACTCGGTTTACGCTCTTCAGGCTCCATCCTTCGGGAATACCTTTTGTTTCCTGTCCCTTTTGCCTACCTTGTAGACAACTTTATCGAAAAGCAACGAGTTTCATACACCTTTTCAGCGCTTATCAGCCAGACGAAAAATGCGGAGTTAATGGGCTGTGGGAGCGTATGCGGTGCCTAATACTTCGCAGAAGAGGGCTGGTGTGCATGCATTGAATGCGCTGCACAGCCCAGTAGTCAAAGATGGGAGAGCGCAGAATGCGGTTTTTGGAAAGGTACGTCGATATACCGGAGCTGCGAATGTGGTGCGTGTAGAAAGGTGAAGTTTCGGCACGCTATTCGAAGTGTCGGTGGTTCTCCTTTGGTTGAGAAGCAGCAATAATCCTAAGATTATGTTGATAGTGATACGGAAGTAGTATATCTTTTGTAAGCGGTTTGAAGGATCCGAAAGAACAAAACAAAATACATATGTGTAGTTCTCTGATGATTAAAAACGAGTGAATGCGTGAAGATGATCTTTCACTGAGAAACGGTATCATCCCCGAAACCTGCTGATTCGCGCGGCAGATTTAGTTCAACACCTCAGTCGATATTGCGGTTTCCGTACTTGTACGTAATTCAAGAACCACTATTTTTCGTGCGCCTTTTCAATGGATGGCATAATCGACTTCGCACCAACTATGCGGAAAACACATGAGTGCGGGCATTTCAGTGAGTGCGTGCGTCCACAGAAGCTCAGGGGAAATATATACAGTGATTAAAAGATTGCCAAATTTCTTTAAAAAATATAATACTTGCGATTGAGCTGCGCTCGGTCCGAGCCGTTTCTACTAAGACAGTTCGCCATTGTTTTGAAGATGCCAACAGTCGAGCAACCCCAGCTGAGAGTCTGGAAACCGGACAACTATACGTTCCCTCCGCCATCTTGTGTCGTTGTTCCATAAGAAACTATGACCGTCTCTCGATAACATAACACGTTACCTTGTGTTATCGCGAAGCCCGGCTTGTTCTATAATTTGTTTCACTTTACGTCCGGCCGCAGCCGATGCCACGAGCTGAAGGGAACCAATCACACAGCGTTAAAAGCACGCCAACATGGTTTTTTCCGTGTTTTGTATTTGTTCAATCATTGCTGAACTATCCGTGTACAGGAAGGGCTCAGTGACTTCTGATTTTGGCACCTTTTGATTGTTCCCGTCAACAAGAAGCGTCGGCAGCGTCGGGACTTAAGGGGAAAAGAAGTATACAGCGTGCAAGGTGCTCCACCAATCGACGTACCCGATTATCTCCGTATTGACGGCTCTGCACTAGGTCACATCATTTTAGAGCAACTTAGGAAACAAGTGACGTCATATCCGGACCGAGTTCTTGTCCCAGATGCCGCATAGACCACGACGGGGAAAGGACACGTTAGGGGAATCTTTACTCTTCCTTTATTAATTCTCCTTCTCATATACGTCACACCAAGGCTTCGCTTCGACGTACAGAGAGCTGATGTCGAAGAGACGACCTCAACTTTTACAGGGTGCTTGAGAATGGTGAGATATACCTGATTAACAAGCTAAAGTACGTATCAAAGACTACAAAAAAAACACTGAGGTTTTGCAGTAATGCCAACAAAACCCCGATTACTTTTTTTATAGTCAATAACACGTACATTGGCTATTTTAAAAAGTTGTACCCCTCGGCTATGAAGCCACCTGGGAAAGTTGGGAACGTCGAACTGAAGTTTTGGAGCGTCGTGTATGGGACAAAGGCTGTACGAATATATATCTTTCTTTTTAGGGTGTGCCCAAAAAGAGGGCGCCCCAGTTTGTTCAAAGCTTCAGCACAGGAGGTCGATTTGCGGCGTGCACGGCACGCGTGGGCACGGATGGCGCAAGGCGGCGCACCGAACAGCTCGGGGCAACTTGCCCACAGCAATTTCGGTGTTGCTGGCGATTGGTTCCCTTGCTTTCTCTAGTGCGACAAGAATTGCTCGGACCGCGCGTCCGGCTCGAAACGGACGACCAACTGGGACAACTCGGAGGCGTTTGAAGCAGCAGCAGCCAGTCAGGGTCGCGATATTGTCACATGACATCCCGTGCCGGTGATGATGACAACTAAAGACTTGGTTCTGGTTTGAATTTGTTTGTTTTTCGGGAATAAACCTTTTCAGAAAGATGAGTTAGTATTTGATGCAATGCGATTAAGCAAGAAATCTTTGAGTGAAGAGTGTTTCCCCGTCTAAAAACACGACAGATGGCAGTGATTTTGTGTTTCATCACCGAAAGAATGTGCTCCTTTTGTGGTCCTTAGATCGATTTAAAGTGGCAATGATTGCGAGGGAGCGAAACGACGAGCTACAATAGACAGATTTCACAACCAGCTTCATTACGCCACCGCTGCCGCCTTGCATCGTGGGATCTGTAGTCTTTCTGCACGCGCGACAACCCCGCTTAGGGTTTGCGTAAGCAGAGCACAAGGCGGCACGAGCTGTCTCGTGCACTGGCGCCTGCTTCCTCTGAACTACAGTTATGGCGGCGTCACGCATGCCAGGACCGCTTAGTGAGAGCGGCCTTTTCGGCATCTAGAAATCGTGTGACAGAGATCCCAGCGCAACGTTCGATTAGCTTCCGAAAGGGAACAACTGGTTTGAATCTTAGTTAAGCCGGGGTTACACTGTTCATACATCATACAAAAGGCAGTCTGAAAACACGGGTCACCGCAATATTCGTGGTTCGAATGCCTCGTGCTAAGTTTCTCCTTAAACTCATGGGGTTGCGGCATTTGAAGGCGAATCTCGTGGTGACTCGCGTTCGAATCTGTATGCAGACATAGCCTCCTCTATACTCAGCGCCAGGTCACAGATTTGAAGCGCGAGAATCTGGTAACACAGAGCATTTCTCGTGGAAGCTGAAGTTGAAGCTGGTAGTGAGCGCACAACTTTTGCAGCGGCGCGGACTCGCGAGGAACGCGAGGAGCACGAGTGGCCATTCCATCGCTCGGGAGAAGTGTGTTTCGGCGTCTCGCCGCAGCGGGGCGCCCGTCACCTGGCTCTCCTCTAATCCGTTGTATACCACCCTATACACCAACTCATGTTTACAAGCAAACCGGAGCGCCCGGAGCGCCCCTAGTGGACGCCACCGGTGCTGCGTATGCGCGATGGGGGTGTGGGCAAGAAGCTCGCCGACGCCCATCAACACACCATTGAAATGCGATGTTGTCGGCGTCAGTGTGAGTTCCCCTGCCCTTTTTCGCCTTCGAATTGTTGGTTCTACGTCTTCCTGGCGATGTCTGACTATCTTGAGCGGCGTCAGCGAAATCACCGAGGCTCGTTTACACCGCAAAACTTCGCGTGAATAATGTGACATGTGACGATTCCTTCCGCGTGGACGCCGCAGAATGTACGCTAAAGACTGATTCGCATGATGAAATTTCGCGCTGAATTTTCAGTCGCGACTCCGCTCGGGCTGCAAAAGCGTGAACCGTAGCTCAGATGGTCGACGTCGATACTGAAAATCGCAAGCAGAATCGGACCAACTGAATTAGGCATAACAAGTCGGTGATGGTCACTGGTAACAATGATCAACATCTCCTTGTATCTACTGTTTACATCGAGCCTGCTTACAAACCTTCAAATTTAAGTCTTTTGAGGCCTGTACTTACTTCTTATCGC
>JAZHYW010064619.1:0-13447 GCA_037355805.1 Ixodes ricinus | reverse complement strand
GTAGGTCAGCATGATCGCCAACCAATAAACGGGGCAAGGGAAGCGGGCCGGATGCGAGATCACGAAGCGGAGTCTCCTCCCTGACGTCACGGTACGCCTCGCCCAATCAGGGCGTGGCGACCGCAGCGATGCTTGTGTTCGCTCTCGAGCTTGTCCTCCGCGGACTATATATGTTTAAAAGTTGAAATTTCACCCAATGCGGATAATCTACAGGTACGACCTATACAATAACTTGTTTTTTTCTAGATCGTTCACATGGCAAGACGGAAAGAATTTTATAAACAACGGAGTTTATTGATGTTGATTTACGTATAAGTACAGGCTTCTTTGTGAGCTAATCAGACATGTACGTAACGCGTTACAAGTAACGAGTTACTTGTACCTGAGTTACTATTTTCGGTAACGAGTAACGTATTTAGTTACTTTTTCAGAAAAGGAACGAGTAACGGTATTTAGTTACTTTTAAGACCAAGTAACGAGTAACGGTATCTCGTTACTTTTGAGGAGTAACGTGTACAACACCGCTTAAACGGCCTTGTTTTTATTCTAGCCTTAGTATGTGTCTATTGCGACAAAGGCAGATAGGCAGCCCGAAAAACAAATAAACAGTATGACAATACAGCAACGTATATCGCTGAACACGTCAGTCGAACAGTTCGACTGACGTGTCCAGCGATAAACGTTGCTGTACTGAACTCTACAGCTGGGAATGTCCTTCACCCAGCGAGCACAATCAGGTTCGTTGGTTGAACTTTCTAGAACCGGGCACGGACCGAATGTAAACCCGGAGGTTGCAAACACGGGAAGGCACATAACCCATTACCCGCTGTCCTCAGTGAAGGCGCAGTTCCTGAAGATTCACCAGCTCTTCCTGAAGCACAACACTGCCGTTCCTTCGAGCTCGTCAGTAGAACGACGCTTCAGCGTCACCGGAAATGTATTTTCAAGGAAGCGGGGAAACATAACTGATGAAAACTTCGAGAGGCAGCTACTGCTTAAGTGCAACGACTACTAAAAAGAAAACAATAAACCATGAAACAAAAACAGTTGTGTATTTGGTCGTCAAAGTAACGTGAAAAGTAACTCGTTACTTTTGAGGTAACTCACGCGTTCCTTTTGAGAATCGGTAACGAGTAACGTATTTAGTTACTTTTTGAGCGAGTAACGAGTAACGGTATTTAGTTACTTTTTTGGGGTAACGTGTACATGTCTGGAGCTAATCACAGCAGAGTTTTGTAAGTGTGCTGTATATATATTTATTTATTTATTCAAAGTACCTCAAAGGCCTGTCGGCGCTACATGAGGGGGACTATACTGTTTGAATAACACGAATAAGGAATGGCAGAAGGAATGGCAGAACCCTTGAATTCTATATGATCATGATTTTTTGTTTTTTTACTTTTTTACATTCGGACTAGGCGTCTAAGCGCGGACTATGCATGGCTTGTGGGCTATGCATTACGTGCGAACTATCTAAGCGAAATATTTTATTATTTTCAACGCGCAAACTTTGCCATAAGGACTATGGTCCAGAAGATACAGTAATATAAAATACAAATTTTTGTTTTCGTTAGTGGTTCTCAACATTCATGCGCCTGGCTGCCTGTTGTAGAATGAAATTTGTGCAGACCTTGTTGTTGCCTTCTTGTAAAAGATTTAACTTGTTCACATCTGGCGAAATTAAGTTTCAACACGAACAAGTCGTTATCCTCCATGTCGAGTCGTTAATACTCTTCCAGAATAGCGCGAGTTGGATTTTTTTAATATTTCCACTGTGCCACAGTGAAAGCAATTCTATGACGTGTTAATTAAAGATGTGAACGCGGATTGTTTTTTGCCTTGAAGTAGTTGGACGAAGGCGATTATTGTTTGTATCGGCGTGAAGAGTGTACTTTAATTTTTGGTTCGGCTGATAAATATTCAGGCATATGTACAGAGCGCGACACTGTTAGCGCGAACAAGCGATCGCCGGTTTTTCCAGTTTTTCTCTTTGAAACCAAGGGATGTCATCCAAGTTACTATTGCTACGGAAAGAGCTCATTTAGTTTTATAATGTAAGATGATAAAATTTAGTGCTCACTAATACTATTTAGAAGTAAATTGCGAAAATGCGCCGATGTCGTGTTCGCGCTAACAGTGTCGCGATGCGTACACTTGGCTTCACCTTTTTAATTATAGAAATGTTACGAAGAAAAAAAGCAATACAACTTGCCATGGAAACACCTTAGAACAAAGACCTCATTCATTACAAACTTTTGGGAGTTGCAACACTAATTTGGGCCAAAATTTGTCCCATAACGTAAATTGACACGCCTCTTGTAGTCAATAAAGTGTGCTTTGATAACGGCATACAAAATTAACGGGCGAGGTAGCGTTTCTCTGACATTAGGATATAAACGTCCTAGCTATATTTTATTTGAAAAACTTCCTAATATTGTCGATTATAGCAATATATAAATCACCAAAAAACCCTTGAATTCTATATTTTCATTTCATCTCATTTACTATTCCCCCAGGGCCCAAAGCCATTACAGAGGGGAGTGGGCGGTTATTCAAAACATATAAATGTAACAGGTGAATGAGGGAAAAAAAAACACACCGCACAACATCTGTTAAAAAGTTAGTAACAACATTTTCAAAAATCAACAGTGTTAGTTATTGAGACTATATGTGCGGGAAGGCGATTCCAATCAATGTAGGTCTGGGGTAGAAAAAGGTATTAAAAGTGGAGGTGTTGGAATGGCGAATCCCTACCTTTAGTTCATGGTCTACACGTGATTATATGTACAATGGTTCTCAAAACAATGCATGATATAGAGCGGGGTTATATTGATACATCTTGTCAAATAAACATAGACGATATATATTTCTTCAGAAAAAGAGATCAGGCAAAGAGAGGAACAATTTCATGAAAGTTACACTGGCTGTGCGATGAAAGTTCGAAAGCATAAAACGGGCACAACGATTCTGAATAGATTCGACAGCTGGGTGTGCGGGTAATACCGTGGTTCCACAAAAGCAAGCTTCATATTCAAGTCATAGGGATGAACTAGAGGGTTTTATAAAGAAGTTTTAACGAAAGGGAAGCAAGCGAAAAGTTACGTTTGAGATAGCAAAGGCCGATTTGCGTTGTTTGTGACATATTAGACGAATATAGTCCGGGAGAATGGCAAGATATTTATAGGAGCGCTGGACACAAAACTCCGAGTAGAATTGTTGATAGAGTAGGAAGGACAAGTGTTGTTATGAGGAGATACTCTAACAGATGTGCTGAGTCGTGGACACTGTTAGCTATAACACGGTAGCGGCGGCCGTCCCGTACCCCCAGCGCCTCATAGCAGGCGCCGTCCAAAACTCCGCGCATGCGCCGTGTGGCGGGCTCGCTCTTCCCGTTTGCGAGCCCACCCTCGCGCTTTGTCGTCCTGCCAGGCACAGAGCAGACGACGCCACAGCGCTCGCCAATTTTCCCTGAACACGGTTCAGCCAACCACCGATAGCAGAGGTGTCCACGCTTAATCCCTTGACTCCGCTTGCTAAGGATAATCATCGCCACGAATTGTGATGTCACTGCCAGAACTGCATTTTTTTTTATGAGACAAACTTGCGAATTATACTCTGTTTCACTTTTGGGTGTAAGCGCAGCGGACGCTACGAGACGATAGTGGGCCAACCAAGCAGCGACAAAAGCGCACTCTTTGCACCTTATTGTGTCCCTCGGTGATGCACTCTGTGACGTTGCACTTTTGCCGCTATTTGATTGGCTCTGTCATTTTGTAGCGTACGCTGCACTCGGACTTAAGGTGAAACGGAGTATAAGCAGTCTATTTCTGTATCACACCTTCTGCGCTCATACTGGTTTGCGAACGCATAATGTTAAAGCAGCTAATGCGAAGTTTTGTTTCTGAAAAAAGCAAAAAAAGTAGACAGGGTTATCAAGCCTTAATGGCTCTGCAACCTGCCCCAATAAAAATCGCCGATTTAACATGAGTCTGAGAACAGTTCGCAAAGAGCTAGGTACCACCAGACGAGCAGCACTGTGGCATCGCCTGCACTGCGCCTAGCAGACGACAAGGCGAGGGTGTCCTCGCAAAGGGGAAGAGCGAGTCCGACACGTGGCGCATGCGCGCCGTTTCGGATGGCGCCCGCTATGAGGCGCGGGGGTACGGGATGGCTGCCGCTGCCGTGTTATAGCTAACAGTGTCCACGATAGTACATTTAGAGATGTTAAGCTCCATGAGCGATTCCTTGAACCATTTGCAGATGTTGTTAATATCAACCTCAAGGGCGGAAATGTCAGAGTCGGTAATTATCGCGTTATAAATTACACGGTCGTCAGCGAATAGACTAATAAGGAAGAAATGTGCATAGAAAGGTCATTGATATAAAAAAGAAATAAGAGTGGTCCGAGTATAGAGCTTTGAGCGGCGCCGGAGTTGACCAGTGAGGACGAAGAATTAGTGCCATTAGTACGAACAAATTGGAAGCGATTCATTAGGAATGATTTATTCCAGGTGAGGACATTGGGATCTATTTTAAAGTTACTAAGCTTATGAAGAAGTAGCTGATGAGAAGCCTTGTCAAAGCTTTTGTGAAATTTACGAATATGCAGTCAGTCGTAGAACCCCGGTCTAGATTGAGGTGAAGATGATGAGTCAATGTTAGTAGTTGGGTATCACAGGAATAAATCTTTCAAAATCATGTTGAGCTGTGCTGAGAAAAAAGTTGGAGTCAAGAAAGCTAACAAGATGTGAATATATTACGTGCTGAAGAAGTTTTTATAGAATGCTCGTTAGAGAAATTGGGCTGAAATTAAAAGGATTATGTTCATCGCCGCTTCTGTGAATTGGAATCGCCTTCCCACATTCCAGTGCTGGGTAATTTTCCTTGTTCGAGAGACTGGAAAAAAAGATAAGATAGAATAATGCTTGAGTACGTTTCAATGTTCTTTAGGAACTTAGCAGTTACATTGTCGATGCCTGCTGCCGAGGAGATTTTAAAATTTTCCATTCTGTTAGCAATCCCTTCAGTGTCAGTATTAACACGCACTACCTTAAGCAATGCATCTAAATTGTTACGAAAAAAAAGTCTAGCACGTTACAATTTTCTTACGTAATCAAAATGTATGGTTCTATTTTTCATATGCCAAATGATATGTTTGAAAAAATAATAAAAACAATATATTTATTTAGGTCTAAGCGTCTAATAGCGCTAGTTTATTCCACCTTTGGTTTTGGGTGTTTTTAATATATTTTTTTAACCATTGTTTCAATGTGGACTCTCTAGAAATAACGCAACACTGCCTAACGTAATAGTGATCGAAAATGACGGTACGTAAGGAAAGCTTCTGATTTTTTAATATGAAGCTCAAATATAGACATAATCAAACCATCTATTGTTTTAAGCAAGCGTAAGCCAAGCAACCAGCAGAAACGAGCAAGTTTCAATTCGCTTATGTTTGAAGGTGCGTCTTCTGTTTTTGTATTTGTAGGGAAAATAATGTTTCTTTGCAACAGTTTTGTTTATAGTTATGTAACTATAAGAGAGGAAGGAAATCAAAAACCTCCACTTCGTAGGATTTATTGATTTCTGGAACATAACTCCAGTAAAATGATGAAATTCTACAGGCGCATGCCTTTTTTATACCCCAAGGGAAATCGGCCACAGAAACGGGGTCGCTGTCTTCAGTTGTTAGATGTACTTTAGAGCCTAAAGAAAACAAAAAAAAACATTGGTTTTAAAAACTATGCTGTTACATTTTGTTTTGCTCTTTCTATGTAGACCAAGTTCCGTGCATCAAATTACACTACGTTAGCTACGACATTGGTCAGGCAGAGATATACACAACATTTGTGACATCGAATCTATAAAACAAAATTCTCAAGAAAGAAAAACACTAATGTGGTTTAGTGGGGGCACCGTTAATGAATAGCTTGTGATTAACGTTATTCGATACTCCGTCTGGACGCTCTGCACCGCATTCCTTCTTTGGATTTTTTTTTGTGGTCATGCAAGCCTGCAGATTTGCCTCGGGCAAGACGGTATTTCGCTCGTACCAATATTTTAAGCTCATATTTGCTTTTCCTGCAGTCTGGCTGTCTAGACATATAAATAATAAAAAAGGTGAAGTGCGAAACTTCTCCAAGTAATTACTTCCAGCGCCTAGTTATCATTTTTCGTTTTGCTGTGCTTTTTATTCTCACCTGAGATGCCTTTATTCGTGGACGCTCGGCAGCCCGCTATCTCATTAGGCACAGTTAGTGCTCCTTTTAATATTACCTCTAAGGTAATCGGCGACTCTGCGTGTTGTATCGACGTATACCTGAACTGACTTTACACTACAGTAAGAAGGCTCTGCTACGCTTTTAGAAACACGAACGCGAAAGATCCCCCTGGAGACGCTCCAGTTACTTCAGCTTCACCGTCGTATCAAAAAAGCATTGTTGCGTGCGACATGCAGAGCTGGTTATGCAGATGATACGCGGCCAAATTGCAAGAATCGCATTCACTCTTCACCTAATGTATGAGCGTTGACGGTCAACGCCGTAGATTCCGGACTGTGTAATAATTTGTTCAGATCCTGTGAATGGTAGTGAGCACAATGAGACTACTGAAGACCACGCAGCATACTTGCTGCCAACCCCTGTATGGCATCTTGCAGAAGCACTAATGGCCATACTGCTCGTTCCTCGTCAGGTTAGGACGTTCTTTTCAGTGGTGCAGCAAAGTAAGCGCATAGGCTTACTTTTTTCACAAGCGTTATAGAGATCACATTGCGTGATTCTATAATATGATATAAAAGCAAGGATATCCCTTACTTTCTTTGGCATCAGGACTTCGGCGCATGCACTAAAATTAGAATTTCTACTGAACAACAATAAACATTGCAATGTTCCCGGGCATATTTTACATGAGAGTCATAACATACCGGAGGCCGCTTAAGCTTCGCCTTCAAGAGTGGAACGCAATAGCGAAACATATCATCATATGAACTCCCGCTCGTTCCCAAGCCGTGCAAGCGTGCCTTGCGTGTCGGATTCTACTACCGGCGCTCGAACGAGACGGACTTGCCATGACGAGCTCCGTCGGAGCGGCAACAGCGGTCGCCATAGGCCGTGGCATATCTGATGTGTCACCTCAGGATACCTACCGCATTTTATGCCTAAACTGCCCTCCCTCAGGCAACACGTTGTAGGGGCGAAGCTCCTTAGGGTCTAGCTTTGTCCGTCCAGCGTCCGTGCTAAAATCGATTGCCATCCCATCTGTCTTCTTCAAAAAAGAAAAAAAATGTTTGCACAGTCGACAGGATTCGAACCTGTGCGGGGGAGACCCCAATGAATTTCTAGTCCATCGCCTTAACCACTCGGCCACGACTGCGGGACGAGTAGGGGGCTCTGGGATGTGGTAGTAACTCAAGAGCTGGGGATGTCATGGATGAAAAGTTGCATGTAGCCGCTCAACGTCTATACAGGAGAGGGCGCTGCGGTCAAATGCGTATATAATCGCGTTAAACTTTGCATGCATTGGCTCAACGTTTATAGACGAAAGGGCACTGCGGTCAAATGCTCAAATGCGTATATAACCACGTTCCATACCACACATTCTCTTTCTGACATGGACCGTTGACTTAAGCGGTGGAGATGCGTTCCCACGGCTTCTAGCGGATCCAGGCTGATCCGCTAGAAGAACCACTGGCTCTGCATTTCACCGACCATAAAGCAGTAATTATGAAGTCGAAACGCAACCCGGAACTCAGCACTACCTATGACCAACAAAAAAAATTCAGCACCATCAGCACTACCTTTGAACAATAAAATCAGTATCATCAGCACCACCAGAGCTTCGCCCCAATCAACATCATTCACCACGTGGAGATGCGGTCATTTTTTTAACCTCGATCGTACCTAAAACAGCGCACAAGCCCCGGAGGAAGAAAATAGAAGACGGGAAAGAACGCTGACTCCCAACTTATGTCTTGTGAAAGCTTCATCTTTCTCTTTTATTCACAATACATAAGTTGGGAGTCAGCGCTGTTTCCTGTCTTTTATTTTCTTTCTTCTGTGCTTGTGCGTTCTTTAGGTATGTCTTCTAAGTATCAGCTAGCTGAACCTTCTACGTTACTTCAGTTAAACTCGGTCATTACGCACGCCGATATCACAGGGCGCCCGTTGAAGATAGAAGATTTCAGGAACGACCTGCACCGCTTGATAGTCTTTCCCTCCCTGAAAGCGGGAGGGACGTATCATGAAAAACCTGTGGCTGTTCAAGTTCGAATGGCCGAAGGCTCAGTGAAAGATTTTGGAGGCCAAGGAGCTGCGGGTGAAAAGCAAAAGGTGTCCCGTGCTGGATCCCTACGACGGCGAGTTACGTCTAAAGTGGCAGTGGTTGCCTTTCCACGTCAGCGACGAGGCAGTTCGCCGAGCGCTCAAGCCGTTTGGGAAGGTCACCGAGGTCACCCACGATACGTTACGGACGGAAGGCTTTGCGGGCGTCCAGTCAACCACGCTTCTGGTGAAGGTGATTTTGAGGGAGGTTGTCACGAAAGACAAGTTCCCCATCAGCTGAGAGTGCTTGGAGGCAACGTCCTTGTGTTGGTTCCTCGCAGGGCGCACCCCTGCCTCCGCTGCAAGAGGACGGGCCACATCAGGAGGGACTGCCCAGTGCCCCAGTGTGACGATTGTAATCGCATCGGACACGAAAGCCAGGTTTGCGCGCGCACGTGCGCCGCGGTCATTGAAGTTGTCACGACGGTCACCAATGACCACGAAATGAAGGAAGAAGAAGCCGAGTCGGTTGCGACGAGTGGCACGCCTGGAACACTTGTTCCCGGCCCTTCGACGCAGCCCAAAGAAGAAGCAGCATAAAGTGAGTTACTGGCAGATGGTCCCACGGGCTGCACGCGGGAAAAGCCCCGAGCCAAAGGACCGCGCGCCAACAGCAAGGCCACAATTCTCAACGATGATCCTCAGGTTCATGCTTTGAAAACTAAAGCTACTCAGTCTAAAAAGTGTCTGATCTTCTTGTGCGAAAAAAGAAACGAAAATAACCAGTTTGCGATGCAAACAACAGCCATTAGGGTCCCAGCTTTTTTTCCCGGAGCACCGGATTTCCTTTTATTTCAACGGTCCCTCTGATTTCTAAATATTGAACTAAATGAGAACTACATGTTGTACTGCCAAAATGTCAAAAAGTCGATTACCACAAGTTTAGATAGTGTTACATACATCTTATATACGTACTGATCAAAGCGTAGTTCTATTGTTACAAAGCTACGTTAAAAAAATAGATTCTAACTAACTTTCATAATTACGTGTTCCGATTAATCACTTCACAAAACTGGATTGCCACTAAGGCCCCAGCATCTTTTACCTAGCACCGCATTTGTTGTTGTTTTGTTTTGTTCGCCCGGACGAGACACCGCCTCCGCAAATCACTCAAATAAGTAAAAGCTGTGGCACCAAATAACAGCGTCAAGGGGCGCTGGGCGCATTTTGGTTCACGTGATTAACTTTTTACGAGATCATGGTTAAAAAGCTTTTTTTCCCCGAAATGAGCCACTTTTGTAATCTTTCACCGAGATAAAGTGGAATGTTTGAGTACCAGTAAAGCTTTGAGCTATGTACCGCGGCCACCTCCGCAGTTTTTTCTCGCATAGTATGACCGATTCCAGTTTAAAACATGAGATCGATGTACCAACGGATATAGTCCAAATTTCAGCAAAAATGAGCTTAAATTCTGTTCTTGGCTGGTTTCGAGCTAGTTCCCACTTTGCGCTGAAGATAACACAGCTCTCAAAAATTACACCATCTTCCCGAGGGGAACCATGGGGTGATGCGGAGCATCGTGGTGGTTCCGAGGAAAGAGTCAGTTGCGTGCTGACGTCGAGAGATGGCGCCACCGACTGCCCTAGCGTGGCCCCCTACGCGAGCCTTCGTCGCGGCTCGCGGCAGAGAAACTTGGAACGCTCGCCGCTTGCCGTTTATTTCTTTTTCACACTTGAAGGAGAGGAGATTAGAGGAGGAGAGTTGCGCGTGCGCGCGCGGTGTGAGTACAATCGAACGCACGCGCAGTGCACGCATCTGGTACAGAGAGAGAGCGGAGAGAGTAACGCGCAGCTGTTGGAGAGAGGGAAGGAGGAGAGTTGCGCGTGCGTAGTGTGGGTGCGGACTACGACGCCGTGGGACATAGACCCGAGCAAGAGATGCTCCGCATCTAAAAAAAGTTAGAGGGGGTCCACTGGCTTGTGGCTGGGGTAGGCGTTGTTGTATGGCATTCCGAGGAGTCTGGACCTTCTTTATGTTTTGTTAGATTCTCTTTTGGTAAAAAAGGGGGGGGCTACAAAGCTGCGCCTCAGTTATCGTTAAGCAAAACAATAAACAAAAAAATCCCCAACGTCAAAAAAAAGGAAACGCGTGGTGTTTTAGGACATTTCATCGAAAAAGTGTTCGTCTCGTACCGAAACCCTTAACTGGCCGGTATTTTTAAACAAAGAATTCTAATAGCGGAAAAAAATGAAAGCCGTTTACAACTCCCTGTAACGCCGAATTGGAGCGCAGCTCTTGAGGAGGGGGGAAGGCGCGGAGGGGGGGGTGGTCACGTGATTTGCGGGAGCGGTCACGTGACCTGGGGGGCCACGTGGCCGGGGGGTCACGTGACCTCGGGGGTCACCTGGCTGGGGGGTCACGTGACCTGGGGGCCACGTGGCCTAGGGCGTCACATGATCTGGGGGTCACGTGACCTTGGGGTGACCTTGCGGTTACGCCGACGGCGACGGTGACGGCGACGCCGGCGGCGACGCCAACGCCGCTCAAGCCGGAAACGGGCGCCTAAGAGCTGCGCTCTAAAATGTTGCTACGCCAAAAAATAAAACAAAAATTACACCATCTTCCCGAGGGGAACCATGGGGTGATGCGGAGCATCGCGGATCGTAATTAATTTATTCCCTTCTTGATTGATTTCTTTTGGCCGGCCGGATTTGGGCTGCGGCGGACGCGAGCGGCCGAGAAACGCTAGCAGCATTAGCAGTACGACAGCCGCAGAGTTGCGGGGAAAGTCCACCCCACTGGAAAGCCCTGGCGTGGCGCTGCGACCCGCGCGCCCAAAACTATCCTCCTTTCACTCCTCCGGGGGAACGCGCGCAGCGCGCTACCGCTGCTTATATTCACACTTGAAGGAGAGGAGACTAGAGGAGGAGAGTTGCGCATGCGCGCGCGGTGTGAGTAGAAGCGAACCCACGCGAAGTGCACGCAGCTGGTAGAGAGAGAGAGCGGAGAGAGTAACGCGCAGCTGTTGGAGAGATGGAAGGAGGAGAGTTGCGCATGCGTAGTGTGAGTGCGGACGACGCCGACGCCGCGGGACATAGACCCGAGCAAGAGATGCTCCGCATCTAAAAATCGGGGCTGGTGAAGGGGGACGTGATGAAACCCCAAATCCATCCGCTTGGGTACAACTCCAGGCGTGTTATCCGTCGTACCATCCAATCGTCTGTCGAACGAGAGGACAATGCGAAATGACTTCATAGTTTGCACGATTCAATAATTTCAAAGAAAGTATACATTTTCAAATTTTATTGGAAAAAACCTACGACACATTAAATGAAACGTTGTTCGGTGAAATGTCCGGTCCCAGGAAGCGGTTGACCTTCTACTGCGCAACAGAAACTTAGATGCCTCGCTTTGTGCAAATATGATTGAAAACCGGTATCGTCTTTCAGGCAGGTGCGATTTTTTGCCGTTTCGTTATAAAAAAAGGTGTAGGTCGATGCCAAGGTCACGACTCTGGGAAAAAAGCTAACAGAAGAAAATCTCAGCGCAAAACAGACCGATGCGGAGAATAGCTCACCGGCCGCTTGATGAACGCGGTGGAAACCTACCAACGATTCTCGTTTTCGGGAATGGCATTCTTTTTCTATCTGCAGAATAGCAATATTCTCTTCGTATTTTTTGTTGTTGTTGTTTTGTAGTAATTTGGGATCTCTGGTGTTGATGTTGCCGAAGACTATACGGTCCTGACACAATTCGGGGGCTGTCCGTGATCATCCCGTGCAGTGACGAGGTCACTTCATTACTTTTCATAGGACTCAACATTGAGACAATACCTTCTTGGAAAAAGACGTGTCTCTCACTTTGTTACTTGTTCCCATCCTGCAGAACTGTTGACTTCTGCTTCTTCGTCTCTGTTGGTGTCTGTAATATACGAATTTTGTGTATATCTCCGTTGGTGTTCCCCGCAAGGCCTCCAGAGTAGAGCCTAAAATACTAAATTTAAAAGGTTGATCGTATAAATCTTGGGTGGGTTTATCTCCGCATCTATCAGTTTTGCGGTGAACGTTTCTTTGGTGAGCTCTTCGCCGGGGAACTTCTCGGTGGTGCGCTGTCCTCCGGCGGAGAAAAGCTCAGCGGATGCGGAGAAGAGCTCGCCATACTTTTGATAGATGCGTAGGAAAGCTCACCTCACGAACCGATCTAACATTATTTCTTCGTAGCTCTTGATATTCAATCGAACTCAGTTCTATCGAAGTAGTTTAATCGAACGCCTTTTAATTGAACCCAATTTCATCAAAGCCGTTTCGTAGAAATGCCGTTTTATCGAACAATATGATTTCTGGCCAGATCGTTTCTCGTTCTTGTAAATAGTGTTTTTTTTGTTTTGTTTTTTTGCATCCAAAGGATAAAGATATGTCCCGTTTTTCTTTTGCTTTGCATTAACCAAAGGCCTCCTTCAGTGAGTTGGCCTAAGACGGACTTGTTACTTTTTTGGGAGGTCTGTAGTCGTCGGGTGCAAAGACGGAGATCACATTGTTGCTGTTTGCAGTATTGAACTTTGAGGCAGTGTCCTGTCTCCATGTAAAAACTAACAGAAAAAAAACACGAGTCTCCCACTTTTTTATTGTTTATTTTCTGCAAAACTGTGTATTCGTCTGCTTCTTCACTATTTTTCTTAAAAAGTAAGCTAGTCTTCTGGGGATGAACTAGAACACTTGGTTTTACAAATATACGCACATGGAAAAAGCGCAGAATCAGCGGTAAGCAAAGTGCGGACGTAAGTTCTAAATAGAAACACCGCAGCGCGAACAATGCCGAGAACATTAAATTTTAAATATTGAATGAAATATTTCGTAAACGAGCTTTTCTCCGCATTTGTCGGTTTTTCGGTGAGAATTTCACCGGCGAGCACTTCAGGCTGAGCTTTCCTCCGCCACCCGTTCTCCGGTGAGATTTTCTCCTCCGCCCTACAGTAACAGCCGACCAAGGGCTCATCGCAGTCAAGACTCTGCAATCGACGAACACCACAATAAAATGTGTGCGGGTTCTTGTCTAAAACAATCATCTCTATTTCCTAAAATACTGAATGAAGAGAGTGTTAGTTGGGGCCGAAGAAAAATTTTCAGCGCAAGACTTTCACAACTTCCAAATAGCAACGTGTGACGCCTACTACCAAAGCTTTTTAG
>JAZHYW010064618.1:0-11327 GCA_037355805.1 Ixodes ricinus | reverse complement strand
CTACGTATGGCATTATTACATAGTGAGGTCCGGATACCCCGTGATCATCTGCGGTCACCGACTTATCTCAGCTAAGAGATGCGCTGTGACGAGGCTGAGGGCAGAACGTGCCGAACTATACCTTCTTTCCTTTCGCTTCCGCGATGGCTGATAAAGATAGCATGGGCTGAATTGTAAGAAAAAAACTGCCCTCGAGGTGTGCCTCGAAAAATTCTGTTTAGAACTTGCCCATGAGTAACCATAAGGCAATGATCGCTTTGGTCACTAAGGATTAAAATAAAGACAATTAAAAACAACGAAGTCGTGTGCGTGTCTTCATTGCAATGCGTAAATCGTGTAGATATCGGCCATAGTAGATCGTAAAGTTGAAGAAGATAACAGCTTCGCTGGCCCTCCGCATCTTCACATGCGTTCAGTGGATGGGCTCCACGAGCTTCTTCGTACCCCAAAACTAAAAACATTACACTTAAATGTTTTCCGGATTTCGGGGCGCCCAGCCATGCAATGTTTTTTTTTCGTGTGTTTCTTTTTAGTATTTAGGCGAAACCGTAAAAAAAATGAAGCAATTAGGAAGTTTTAAGGACCTGTTTTGCACTTCCGGTACGATACGAACGGCCCTCCGGTACGCAGTGCCCATATGCTAGTCTTCTCCTGGTAGCGCATGCGCAGTTCGTACCGGAGGGCCCATCGGACCATGTTGGACGTGCACAAACGCTTCCGTAACTCTATTATGTTCAGTCTCTGCGTGGACGTAATGCTACTTGAACTATTGCGCTTATGCATACAGCGCAGACGTCAAAACAGTAAGCCGTGTTAATTCGCAATTAAATAGGAACGGAAAAGTAATACCTTTCATCGGGAATGCAACTTCGTAACACGCTCCTTTTATTTTGAGGTAACGTGGGTCGGTATGTGATTCCTTCTGTTCGCATGCTAACGAGCAGCGCATTTCGTTACGTTTTTCGATAACGCCTTCTACACTGAATAAAGCAACGTATCCTAGCTAAGGCAACTATTTTGATTCCGTGAGCGTACCGGTTTTACTGTATAAAATAGAATCTACAAAGGTGAGGTAATTCCAATCAATTGCGCTTGCTTTCTACATTTCAATAAAACTATTGCGATTTGATGTGTTATTTGTATACTTTTAGTTACTGTTTCTTTTGAATTTGTATGACAAAACTAAGATGATGAAGTGTCGAGAAATATGTCTTATGTTTACGTTTTTTTTAACAATCAAGAATAACTGTACATAAATCTGCTTGGGACTTTAAAACAGTTAGGGCGCAGGCGAGTGGGTGATACCATTTTGAGGTCGTCGTGTTTCTCCTAATCAGTCTCAGGTGGTCTAACAAAATATTATATTATTATTATATTATTATTATTATTATTTTATTATTATTATTATTATTATTATTATTATTATATTAAACGTTACGTCCCGTCTACTGTGTTAGCGCTTGATTTAACCTATTGATCATTTTACATTATTATAGATCTGCTTCGTGACATTCTGCCAAGCGCATAAATGGTCTCGAGAAAGCATCAACCTTCCTAATTTCCCCAAGGGACCTTACAGGTGAGTGGATAATGTTCGTGAACATGTACTCGAAAATTATTTTTAAATGTATTTTTTTTTCAAAATGCAGGCTTTACGCTACTTAAAGGTTGCTGCTCCGGAGCCTTTAATTGTGATCACAAAATATAATTTTTTTCTTCTCTCATTTTTTATTTGTAGTTAAAAGGTAGTTATGGGAGTATTTAAACAATATAGTATTTTAAATACATACGAAATGCCTCATGAATTCGTGTGGTAGCTACTTGATTGCGTATCAGGGAATACGAGAACTGGTTATATCAAGTAAGATCGTGCAATTGTAACTAAAAAGACGAATCTCAATTCTACGAATAATGTTACGTGATAGAGTATGCATCGTGTTTCCACCTGCTGTGAGTTTATTTGTGTGCTTGTCTGACTTCGGGAGACAGGCTCAGCCTAATGATTCTCCCAACTTTCTGTCTAAGATTAAAATATATTTCAATTTATTTCGGTGCCGAGGGGATGGACCTGTGGGGTTTTCGCACCATTCTTCAATGGCGTTGACCAAGTGACATTGGACGGTCTAGGGGAGCCACCTCAACGCACTAAAAGCTGCGCAAACCTGCGGTTCCGCTTTCAGATAGAGATGTCTATGCATTCACCTCGCCCATCGCATTATTGCCATCATGTAATAAGGTGATGTGATCACCTAAGCATTCTGATTTCTCAGATGTATCAGAGGCGCTCACGATGAAAAGTGGTACACATCAGTCTGCGTTCTTCAGGGAACGGGTTCGATTATTCCAGTTGGATGCGATCATTTTCTCTATATAAATATTCATGTATTATTAACAATGAGCACTGATTTATTAATTTACGTTTCCGTGATAACTGTGCGACGGTTTTCTGTTGACTCAACTTTCGGGCATCATCGCCGTGCGAGTCATATGCTAAGAACATGACACTTTCTATACTCTCAACATAAGGAACATAAAAAGGTAAAAACAAAGAACGACGAAACTCTCGAAAAATCACCAAATAGTTATTTTTATAAAGGTGAATTTTTTTCTAATTGTTTTTATACTCTGGCAGGCTGCATCACCTCTTTTATAGCAAGACCGTAGAGTTGAAGTTTTACGTAAATTGAAGAGATCGACGAGTCGCAGAAATTTTACCAGTGCTTTATCAGCATTCGGCTAGGCCACGTATTCAATCAACAAGAACACGAATATCATCCAAACGCCGATCTGGCAATGGTGTACAATACAATCTTTGCCTCGTGTTGACCTCGTGTAGGTGAAGCAGAAAATTGAGCGTTACGGCCTCGTTTTCTGGGAGGCGAGGCCGGAGCACAGCTAGGGTTTTTAAGTCCTCGCTTTTTGAGTGCTGTTCCCCATGAGATTTGCTTTGCCAGTTGTTTTTGTTTAGGCGAAATCTGTCCTACAAAATCTTGACGCCAAATATACAGCCTTGGTAAAAACTGCGAATCGCCAGATAATTCAAAGAAAAAAAGGCGTTAATTTAAATGTAGCTATTTCGGATTTAGATGCCTGATTGTCGTATCACATAGACTACACACTTTTTGGCATGGATATTTGTTTATAAAAGATTAACTGCTTATATTACCCGAATGTTCGATGTTCATTTGCAAGAGCGAAATTTATATGACAAATTATTACCAGCTGGAGAATAACTTCTGTTACCATACTTAATTTTTTTCAAGTTGTAATGACAGTCGTTTTTAAACGGCTTTCTCATTTCTTTATGCAAGAATTTCGCTCGTCTGTCTTATCTATTATCATAAAAATTAGAAGATATTACTTCCACTTCTCAATGTATCTTCTCAGCCACGTAGCGAAAGAAAAACTGGAACAACTCTATGTAACATTCCTATGAATTAACATTATCCATGATCAAATACACCTTTTGTCTTCAGATGCACATTAGACATGAATCATTATACTATCAAAACATTTTCAGTTAGTGTCTGCTTACCCTTGCAAAGAAAAACTCATGTTGGTACAGGTACTTGAGAAAAAACTTCCTAAAATCGGGAATCAAGAGTAGAAACGCAGCTGGCTGATTAGGGATCCGATTTTGGTCAAGATAAAACTGAAAGCTTTTTCGGCTGCTGAGTGAACTTCGAGCTACAGCTTGCGCTCAATCAACCAGTGAGACATTTTGAACTTGTTCACGAGTTCACAATAAGACAAATATTTGATGACAACATCTCACCACCATACGCAAAGCGAGAGGAGTCTCGCTAGCTCTGATATGCTTGTCGTTAATACTCATTTATCGATCAGTCGATTTCAGTATGTGTACGGCACCAAAACAATGTGGTATTTGCAGACAAATCAGGCGATCACAGTTGTAGACTGCCTCCGATCTTATTTTGTCGCGGGGCTCAATTCGTAGGAGATGAAACTGTTTTTTTTTTTCGGACTTTTAGCAGAGGACGTAAGGTGTTTTCTTGTTTTATATCTGTCTCATGAATGGTTCTTCTTAGCAGACGAACCCCGTAATTCGCTCGCGTGAGCAGACGAACTGTCGGCGAACGCTATCTTATCTCGCACCTCGGAAGACAAGTTAGCTCTCGCTCTCACGGTGACCGATATCGGATTTTAGGTGCTGAAAGCAGTAACCGGTATCATTATGTAAAATAATATTGTGTTTTGTATTCGGTTGGTTTCCACCTCAGCAACTATGTTTTTTACTATGCTTTAACTTGCATTGCGTAAGTAGATTACGCAATGCAAAGTTAAAAAAAAACTTTGGTTCTAGAAAACACATGTCTACCTGCGTTCACAAATCGCAAAAATGAAAAAGCTTCATAGCATTAACTATTTGCGCTTCTTGGAAGCCTTATGTTATGAGAGGTCGAGGTGGTAAAGCTTAGATACAATAATAAAAACAATCATTTTTATTGGCTCAGGGAGCCGATGACGTTTTATCAAATTCATGCTTCTCGTATTTACTGCCTTTAACTTAACGTGATCGCTTCGTCAACAGTGCTGCCGTTCGTGAGGGGGACACCATGTACGTGTCTGGCCTGCACGCTTTAAATCCTGCCAATACGTCATTCGCCGATGAAACACGTGAGGCAAGTATCGCGTTAATAAAATGACAACATTAAGTAATTACTGAGTTACAGTGGTTCCAGGCATACAGGGGTGCTCAGGTGCAACCTGCAGTTTTGTAAGTTAATAAACGCAAACGTAATACGTCCGCTTAAGAAGTGCAAGCAATAATAATTAAATTGCTTGATGGTACACATATGTGCATTTTTACTGTTATTCAACTTCGCCGTCATCGCTACATTGTGCTACTGCCTCCCTGCACTACGTATTATATGTGCAGAACTGTTTATGGTTTGGTATCAGCAATCCGTAAAAAAGCAAAAAAGATGTAAATGAGTTCCACAAAAGCCGTACCAAAGCACAAGCTCTTTGAAAACGAATCGTAAACAGCTCGCCGTAGGGCAAATCAGTCACAGATTACACTGCAAATCTCGCCCCCGATTTTCTTTTTTTTTCTTTCTGTTGGTGGGGGGGCGGGGGGGGTAGGTGACATACCAAATTGATTCAATACCAAATTACATTTGCATGTGCGAAAATAAATCACCATTAGCAAAATATAATATTACATCCAAATTTTATAAACACACTTCCTGCAAATATTTTTATTATTTATATATTTTAATTAATGCAACGAAAGCACGTGCTTTCCCGAGATTTGCAAAAGCTGCATTTATGGGCTTCGAGTTTCTATCATTATCATCATCATCATGTCTTTATTTCTGAGCCCATAAATAGCAATTCCCTGTAATGTAGCACAACGTAATAAAATGTAAAACACGAAGAAATAAATAAAATGCACTTTCATCATGATTTTTACATGGAGAGCGAGGTAAGACAGACCAGTGCAGGCGTAGTAATATTGTGAACGAAGAGAGGAGAGCGATTATTGAATTTACTACAGTAAAGTTAAGGAAAGGATAAGGAAAAGAGAACTAACGAAAAATTGGGCCAGGAACGGGGATCGAACCCGCAATCCTCGCCTACCCGGGACGACGCCCTGACCGATTAGACCAACCCGGTCCCTGGTTTTGGCGCACTCAAGTTTCGGCCAATTCTCTGTGTACTGTTATTTTTGAATTCGCTCATTGCGTGGACGACAGCCGCTGCTGATTTAAGGCACCATGTTAGTTCCGAGTTGCGGCAGTGACGTACACCGTCACCACGCCATTTCAGCGTCCTTCTTCAGCAGGGCCACTGCCGAAACGTCGACGCCAGCCCACTAATTCCCCTTTTTTATCTTTCACAAATCTTTTGCGCTAATTTCTTGCTTGTAAACTTGTTTCACTTTTTTATATATTCCTTTGCATGCGTTTAATTTCTTTCTTTCTTTTCTATTTCAGTGTATATATTAATTTTTCAATATACTCTCAGCCTTTTACTTATTAGACCTTCTTCGTGCTTTACTTTCGTCCTACTCACTCTTATTACCAAATAAACATTTTTTTTACTTTTTCATCCTTCAGCTGTTGCGTCTGTGCACACTCCCTCGTACTCTTAGATTTCTCGGAAGCATCTGTAAATTATTTACCTGCTACTCTTACATACATGTATATGTATGTTGTTCTTTTGCTAAGAATGACACTAATGTAAACAAAAAAGTTGTGAAAGCTACATTTATGCGGTTTGTGCATGTGAGTTATTCAGTTAAGGGGGCATAGTATATGGGGGGCTAATCATAACGATCAGTCGGCTAATGAAATGGAATTTGTGAGTTAACTTTTTAATTAGTGAAAATTGACATACTGTAAAACCCTTGATGCTCGCGAGCCCTTAATTTTCGCGAATTTCGCGAATTGAAAAATTCGCAAAATTTAAGGGTACTCGAAAATTTCGATCTTTAAAATTTCAATGCAGGCATCTGGAATTCGCGAAATTTAGTGGCCGCGATTCTGTCCCTTGTGACCGATTCGCGAGAAATAGGGGCCGCGAAATTAAAGGGTTTTACAGTATTAGAAACTTGCCGACCGTCAGTCAAAATCACTGAATCAACCATTTTTTTAGAATACCTTATGCTCTTGGAGAACGTAGAAGTGCACTAAAGGTACACATCGCGACAATGTTAGCGCGAAAACGACATCGGCGCATTTTCGCGTTTTACTTCTAAATAGTATTAGCGAGCACGACATTTTATCGCTTACATTATGGAACTAAATGAGCTCTTTCCGTAGCAATAATAACTTGGATGACATCCCTTGGTTTCAAAAAGAAAAACTGGAAAATCCGGCGATCGCTTGTTCGCGCTAACAGTGTCGCGCTCTGTACCACTCGTTCAAAATTTACAAGGCTGGGGCTGGGAGTAAGAGGCGGAAATATCGCGCAGGCGCCTTATCGCTCCGGTAGCCTTGCTCATCCTGCACGAGTGGTAATTTTAGCGCACTACTGGTCTTCTCACGTGCTCAATATCTTTCTGAAAATTACTGATCTAGTAATTTTCGACGACGCTCACCAAGTTTTTTATTGCAACCAGATATATATTTTCACTAATTAAAGAGAATTAACAAATTTTACTTATTTAGCCGACTGATCGTTACGATTATCCCCCTATACTATTTCCCCCTTGACCGTAAAATTCACCAGCACAAACCGCATAGGTGTAGCTTTCACGGCTTTTAGTTTTTTTATTTCAGATGTCACTCTCAGAGAAGCACCTTGTATATACGTATTTACCAGGTGATAATTTTTATTCGAAAAAATCTCTTTCAAAAAGGCGTCTTTACTGCTACGTTAATGCCGCCTTCAGTATATGTTTCTTGAGCTCGTCCGACATTTGAGGGGCGCACAATCGCCAGTCTTGTGAGTAATTAACTAAAATTCATTAAATAATTTTAGATATCGAAATTAAGCATATGATTATAATTAGAAATTTATTGAGCATCATTTAAAACTACTACACCAGTAATTTTCAGAAAGATTTTGAGCGCGCGAGAAGCGCAGACTCTAAAAAATACCTGCGGGTCTACTTACCTCAAAACACTCAAAGAGCCGATCTCTACGATCTAGGAAATCAACTCAGCAAATGATAAAGCGGAACATCCGTTTAGACCTAAAAGTGAAGTCTGCGCGCTGTGGCGATTACGCAATGCAAAGCGTCATGCTTGCATTGCGTAGTGCTACAGCACGGACCTCATATTAAGGTCTAAACAGATCTTGATATGATTTTGCTGAGCTGATTTGTAGATCGCAGGGATTGGCTCTTCAAGTGTTTTGCGGGTGATAACGTGTAGGGAATTTTTAGTGTGCAATAGTGCGCTAAAGTTACCACTTGTGCAGCAAGTAAAGGTAAGCGTTGCTGTATTGTTGTAGTACTTTTCCCAGCAGAACACTTCTTTTGCTTATATACATATATACATATACCTATACACGAGGGGTGATCAAAAAGTTCCGGGACTGATTTTGTTCTGTAAAATGTAAGAGCAGTACAGTGATGCAGGCGCAGCAGTCAAAGGAAAGAACCTTCGTATCTCATTATGCCAAAGGGCGTCGTTCTGTGAACATTTGGAGCTGCGCTACACTAGTTTGTTTGACCACATGCACGAGCATGATGGCGATCTTTCCATAGACTGCTAACCAAAGAGAGAACGAACATCGGTTTTACGTCAAACTCGGCAAACCTAAAACAGAGACCTCTGAAATGATTTAGAAGACTTATGTCAAAAAGCAGTGAGGTGTGCGAGGTGTTCTGAGTGGCACTCGCGCGTCAAGAATGGCCGAACGTCACTGAAGTCAAAAAAAGGACGGATAAAGTCGCCCTACCGCTCTTCCGTCTTTCAGCGATGTTCTGCCGTTCCTGAAGCACCGCAGCTTCAGGTCTTTTAAAGATTCGCGCGTTGTCTAATTCTTCGTACTTTCGACATTCTGACACAAGATTGGCCACTGTTTTCGGAGATCTCGGGGCGACGATGGAAAAACGTTCTTGTGATAGGCCCTTGAAAAAGTGACGGATCTTGTCATTTTCACTCATCTGGGGATCCACTCGGTGGCACAGTCGGAGAACATCCTCAATGTAGGCTGTGGATGACTCAGCTGTCGATTGGTACCGGTGCAGCAATTGGTCTTGTGCCCTTTGTTTGCGATGTTCCGGCTGGCCAAAAGCGTCAGCGAAAGATGTCTTGAATCCATCCCAGGAATTTATTACCTCTTCGTGGTTATCGTACCATCGAAGGGCTGTATCCTTTAGAAACAATACAACATTGGCTAACTTGAAGGAATCGTCCCATCCGTTGTGCTGGCTCACCCGTTCGTAGCTTTTAAGCCAGTCTTCGACGTCTGATTCGGCGTTTCCAGTGAATATCTCAGGGTCCCGCTGGCGGTGTTTGATGGTTACGGTGGGCGCACGGGGCCGGCTTCCGTTGCCCTCGTCGTCAGGCATGTTGGGTTGTCGGGCGGTACGACCTCTGCGGTGCGCCAGGTCTTGGCGGGGAGTGCGAGAGGTAGGGTGTCGCTGACCTCCACCAACCTGGAAGACTGTTGATGAATAGATGGGGTTTATACAATGAACGAGGAGCGATTACAGTGGTGTCGCCAATATGACGGTTCGAGCAACGGCCGAGCACAGCACGAGCTTCTTGCGCTGCACGAGATCTGCGGGCACCGGTCGAAACCTAGCTTCTTCTTTCGTCCTAACAATAAATATATATATATATATATATATATATATATATATATATATATATATATATATATATATATATATATATATATATATATATATATACAGGGTGTGTTTTTTTAAGCTTAACAGATTTGTTTAAAAAAAGCCTATAAAGTTACACTTAAGCCCCTTGTGGAGATGCGTTCTACGGCCAGGGGGACATATTATAGGGGGCTAATCGTAACGATCAGTGGGCTAATTAATTAAAATTTGTTAATTAACTTTTTAATTAATGAAAATAGACATATGGTTCCAAATAAAAATTTGTTCAGCGACATCGAAAACCCCTAAATCAGTCATTTTCAGAAATACTTTGAGCGCGTGAGAAGCGTAGTAGTGCACTGAAGTTACCGCTGGTGGAGCAGGTACAAGGCTGGAGGTTCCGATAAGGCGCCCGCGTGATTTTTTCCGTCTCTTATCTAGCTTCTAGCCTTGTACCTGTTCCACGAGTGGTAGCTTTAGTACACTACTACGCTTCTCACGTGCTCAAAGTCTTTCTAAAAATGACTGATTTATGGGTTTTTGGATGACGCTGAGCAAGTTTCTAATTGGAACCATTATGTCTATTTTCAGTAAATAAAAAGTTAATTCACGAATTTTAATTAATTAGCCAACTGATCGTCACGATTAGCTCCCTATAATATGTCCCCCTGGCCGTATAACTCACCTCCACAAGCGGCATAGTGTAACTTTCATGGCTCTTTTTGAACAAGTCTGTTAAGTCAAAAATAACACCCGTTATATACAGGGTGTTTTTTTAAGCTTAGCAGATTTGTTTAAAAAAAGCCGTGAAAGTTACACTTTCACGGCTGGAGCTCAGTTATACGGCCAGGGGGCATATTATAGGGGGCTAATCGTAACAATCAGTCGGCTAATTAATTAACATTCGTTAGTTAACTTTTTAATTATTGAAAATAGACATATGGTTCCAAATAGAAATTTGCTCAGCGTCATCGAAAACCTCTAAATCAGTCATTTTTCAGAAAGACTTTGAGCGCGTGAGAAGCGTAGCAGTGCACTGAAGTTGCCGCTCGTGGAGCAGGTACAAAGCTAGAGGGTTGCGATAAGGCGCCCGCGCGGTTTTTCCGTCTCTTATCTAGCCCCAGCCTTGTACCTGCTCCACGAGTGGTAACTTTAGTGCACTACTACGCTTCTCACGCGCTCAAAGACTTTCTGAAAATGACTGATTTAGGGGTTTTCGATGACGCTGAGCAAGTTTCTAATTAGAACCATATGTCTATTTTCATTAATTAAAAAGTTGATTCACGAATTTTAATTAATTCGCCGACTGATTGTTACGATTAGCCCCCTATAATATGTCCCCCTGGCCGTATAACTCACCTCCACAAGCGGCATAAGTGCAACTTTCACGGCTTCTTTTAAACAAATCTGTTAAGCATAAAATAACACCCTGTACATATATATATATATATATATATATAAGTAAAAGAAGTGTTCTGCTGGGAAACTACTACAACAACGTTTATTTGTACTTGCTGCACGAGTGATGTAAAATCCTAACCTTCTGTATTCGAAGTAAAAAAAATTAATTTCTCGGGACCGCATTACTCGTGGTGGCGGACGTCTGAAATTGCGCAATACTAACTAATTAGCTCGCTAATTAACTAAAATGATTCATTAACACTTTAAATTTTTGAAAATAGTCACATTGTTCCAATAAGAAACTTGCTGATCGTCATCGAAGACAACTAAAGCCGTAATTTTCAGAAAGACTTTGAGAGCGTGTGAAGCGTAGTAGTGCGCTAAAGTTACCACTCGTAGAGCACGTTCAAGGCTGGGGCTTTCATAGCAGACGCAAAAATCGCGCAGGCGCCTTACCGCAATCGCTAGCCTTGTACCTGCTTCACGAGTGGCAACTATAGAGCACTACTATACTTCTCACGCGCTCAGTCTTTCTTAAAAATACTGACTTAACTGTTTTCGATGACGCTCCACAATTTTCTAATTGGAACGATATGTCTATTTTCACTAATTAAAAAAGTCGATTAGTAACTTTTAGTTAATTATAAATAAATAGTAAGTATCGCGCACCCTT